>VXCM01003628.1:0-24682 GCA_014773175.1 Lucifuga dentata
TATTCGGGCTTGGGACCGGCACAAGGAGGACACTGGCTTGTGCCCCCTTGAGGCTGCATTAATGTATTATTAAATGTTGGGAATTTAAACATGAACATGATGCGTACATGCAGTATTATGACTTGGCTATGACTTGTTTTGTTCTTATATTTGCTCCCAGCTTCTCCTCAAACATTATAGATGGATAGACACTATGGTTGTGAGTGTGTGAAGGTGTGTAGTTGATCTAAATTAACAATAATTTTGACTTCTTGGGTAATTCCTTTATAATTTTAGTTGTTGTAAGTAAGGCAGAGAGACTTTTTAATATGCACCTATTACCGACAGTAATGCGCATGCTATTTTAAAATACATTTTGATTGTACTGAAAGATACGATTGAACGTAGTTAGTTTAAAGTTAAACTCTTTTGTACTTGAACTAGTTTGTAAATCAATAATCAAATCTATTGCCATGATTTTATTGCACATGGTGTTGAGCATTTTTGTGCTGAATCAGGATTCAATTAGCTTCTCCATTAGTTTCTAATCCACAAGCACCAATTCAGCCAATGCCAACAAATGCAATCATTAATCATGCTTATGCCTGATATACAGTAACTGTTAGCTAATGATAATCTCCATTTTTAATGTGTGATTTTTTTATTTATTTATTTTTTCTTTGGTGTTATGGATTGTAAGGTTTGTAAAGGTGAATTGTTGTTTTGTCCTGCCCAGACCAGAGGGACAAAATAAAATGTTAGTTAAGTGCTCAGTCACCATTCTGTCTTTGCACAAATATTAGCTAAGAGGTCCTTAGTGAATAAATTGTTCACATATTTTCTGACAGATCTACCAGCTGTACATGACAACATTAAGGGCTAAACTTTGTTGCTCATCAGAAAAGATTATTACAAATATGCCCTCTCTCCAAGTTAATTATGTCCCAGCTGGTCCTATCCACCATTTTTATCCTCTTGACCATTTTTATATTTTTTTCATTGATCGTTAAGTTTCGGTTGCAGAAATAAGCTGCTGTTTTTATCCAAAACATTTTGGAGAAAGACACATGTATTTGTCTTTGAGGATGATTAAAATGATTTGAATGGAACAATCTATGCAAGTCTGACACGTCAAAGTGACGATTACATGAGTAGCACAAATATGGTTGTCTCACAGCAGACATGATAGTTTACACACAGTGCAGCAATCAGCAGCGACTGATATGCAAAAAGAAAGAAAAAATGTAGACGCTCTAAGGCTGAACTTAACATACTGTATATCTGTGAATTATAACGATGTGTATTTTATAGTTTTTTTGTATTAATGGATTTTATCGGATTTTAGGGTGCCTTTTAAACATCTGGCCAGGAACTCAGATGAAAATTAGTCTTTTGGCTACCTCTGGCTCATTTCCACTTTTCTGTTTTACTGTTGATTAATTAGCATTGTCCCTAACAAATAAATTAAAAAAAAAGATAGTAAATAGTAAAATTGACAAAATTCTACAAAAAAGGCAATTTGAATGGCAGAATATAAGTATCTCAGTCAATACTGTATGTATATGTACACGCACACACACACACACACACACACACACACACACACATATATATATATATATCCATCCATCCATCCATTTTCTTTATCCATTTGTCCTGTTAAGGGTCACAGGGGAGCTGGAGCCTATCCCAGTCGTCATAGGGCGAGAGGCGGGGTACACGCTAGACAGATCGCCAGTCTATCGCAGTATATATATATATATATATATATTTGCCTGTGTACAGGTATCATTTTGTTTTCACAAAAAAGGTGGCATATTCCTTTAACAGTAATATCTAATGATGTCTTTTTCTAATTGGCTGCTGATGGAACGTAATTGTCAGGCAAGTGTTTCACATTTATTTCCATTTCCACATTTTTCCAGCCAGTCGAGGGAATCAAACTATCCCATCGTTTGGCCACAAACGCTCATCTCAAACCTTTAGATTTAACTTTAACTTCCTCAACTTCCTTTCTTCTTCATGCAGCTGAAGACAACAGAGCCACCCTTTGCAAACCTCCACAGCCTCCACAGCATGACCACTTCAAAAACATCCAGGTCAGATTTCAAGAAACTCTCTGAACCTCGGAGCGTTTTAGGAGCTGAAAGCTGCGCTGTGATTGGTCACTGTCTCCGCTGTGTAAACGCTACGTCGCTCTGAAAGCGTTGGATTTAGATAAGGGAGCTGGCGGAAAAGAGGAACATATGTCGGTTTCCACTGACATTAATCATGCTGGGGCTCTGCTTTCTCTTTCCACTTCAGGCCAGCAGGAGGTCAGAGGTCAAAGATGTTAAGGTGCTGCTAATAAGTTCAAGGTGGAGCCCTAAAGCAGTTGTGGATTTTTTTTTTTTTTTTTTTTTTTTTTTTAGAGGCTGAGTACGTAAACAGAATATACTCAGTGGGCATACTCCAAGATAAACCGCCTGATAAGTTAAAGGACCATACCAGTGATTGTGCATGTTTAAGCCCAATGTAAACCATATACAAGCTGCGTAACTGACAACCATTTCAAAAAATATACTACTTTCGCAGTAAATTTTAGAAATTCTTTCCCTACCTTCCAGACTGCAATTGGCTTCAGTTCATTCCAGTAACAATTAAAGTCAACTTTTACAGACATGAAACGTGGTTGAAACATGGAATCCATCACAGCGAACAACATGTCTGTTAGGTTTTTTTTTGTCTGATCCACCACAAAACCGTATGGAAGACAATGTACGTCTCTGCCAGAGAATATAGTCTAGTCCCAGGAGAAGACGGCTTTTACCGAGAAATTAAAATGACCTTGCCTTCTACAATTGTGTATAAGTGTTAGCAGACGAAACATTGAATTTTAAAGTGGGTGTATCACCTGAACATTTGATTTTGGAAGATTAGGGGATTTGAAAAAGAAATATCAAAAAATAACAGGAATGGTTTTATGTTTTGTAAATTGGCTGTCAGTAATGTAACATGTACGCAAGGTGTGTATATTAGGATCAAACATGCACAATTGCCAGTATGGTCCTTTAACTCTTCACTGAGACTGTTGCATACATGCAGTAACACTCAAACATCTGTTTTCCTGCTGTAATAGCACTAACCTGATTTCAGACACGTGGGCTGATTTGTGCAGATGAAAAGCTGAGACTCAGCCTGTAAAACCCTTAAATGGGTATATTAGATTTAGGTTAAATGTAGGTATGTGCCTGTATAAACTGTATATTTCAAAAAGCCAGGACATGGAAATACCACTGTGAGAGCAGAATAAAAGATTTCTGATTTTGATTTAGTAGCCTTTTTTATCCTACAAGCTTCTTCATCCATCACAGACAAGTTCTCATCATTTGCTGCATTTTATTGAATAAATTTAAGACAAATTTTTTGACTAATGACCAAAAAACATTTGATGAGGACTCAAATGAGCTGCTATTTCACACTGGCCATCATCAAAATTAAAATTCCATTCGCAAGATTGCCTCTAAAAAGAAAGAGGGAGGGGAAATAAAATGATTTTCTCTACAGTAATAACTATGGCCAATTATTCTCCTTCATGTTCCACTGCCTTTTGTTTTGTTTTTGCAAATCAAACCCCCCAGAGACCAAACTCCACTTTACCTGATAAATATCAAATTAGCCAAACTGTAAATGTGCTACGGTCTCTAAGGAGAGTTTGTGGTCTGACTCATTATGCATGTTAAAACTTTGATTATAATCAGATTAATGCAATACATTGATTTTTCCAACATCATGTAAACACCATGATTAGACTGATGATTGCTACCATGTCCTCATCAGTCAGGATCTGAATGCTTTTGACCTCTGGCCTTGTCATTTTTGTTTTTTCTTAGGAGTGAGGTTGGTCATTGAGGACAGGTCTTCAATGGTCTAGGGTCAGACCCAGTTTGGGTCCCGGTTCGGGTCTCCGGTCCAAATGCTATTCTTTATAACTGTTTTTTTTTTTTTTTTTTTNTTTTTTTTTTTTTTTTTTTATTATTGTGATACGTTATTGTCCTACTGTTTTTATAATGTTATTGTTAGTTTGATTGAGCTGTGTCAAAGAAAAATTTCTGTTACAATGTGAAAGACAATAAAGTATCTTGAATATTTTAAATCAGGTGTACTTGTCCTTGGGTTGCTTGCAGGTCTCTGCTGTTCTGTCCAACCAGACCTAGAGAACTCTTAAATTATAATTCTGATCCTATAATATAATTCCGATCCTGCATATTTAAGCCCAGTACATACAATCTGTATACAGGTTATGTTACTGACAACCATTTCCCATAATACACTACTTTAGAGGTAAATTTCAGTATATTTTTCCCTTCGTTCCAGACTGCTGTTGTTTCAGTTCATTCCAATACACCATTAAAATCAGCTTGTAGAGACTTGAAATGTGCTTGAGATTGAGATACATAATGAATCACAGTGAACATGATATGTATTAGGCTTTTTGTCAAAGTAATTTTGTTTAACTGATCCAACACGGAAAAGGATGTATTTATCTGCTAGGAAGTTGTATATATTGGGTTCAAACATTCTCGATTACCAGTATGACTGTTTAAGAGTAGTAAGTCAGTCAGTTAAGAGTAGCTTGAATAAAAATGTACGGGTGGAATTCCTAAAAAAATCACAGTAACTACATGGTGTCACACTAAAAAAAAAAAAAAAAAAAAAAAAAAAAAAAAAAAAGAAAATTGAAGCTAATTCATAAAGCTTCCTTTATGTTATTCATTATCCAGTGTGTTGTAAGGCATGTCACAAAAGTCAGTGAAGTGTGTGTGTGTGTGTGTGTGTGTTGCAGGTTTACCTGAGATCTTCTATAGCTGTTCAAGGCTGGATTACATGGACAAAGCAGGTTCTATCCCGAAAGCCGTATCATTCCATGTCAATTGGCTTGTGGCAGTGGTGTGCAGTCAGGGCCAGCAAGGCCTTCTCTGCTGGCGTAGAGATTGTCAGAATCATTATATTATGTTTTTATAATTTAATATATATTTAAATAATGCTATATGTACAAAATATTGTATTTTACAAAGTTCGTTCTCATCAGTTTTGTTATTAACGTCATTCCATCACTACTCTCACCCTCAGTTTTGCTTCCAGTGCAGCTCATAGAAATTAGAGCTTTTAACCAATCAGATTTTCCACTTGAGCTGTAAAAGTCTTTATAAAGACAGAAAGGAGGATGGACTTTGTCTTCAGATGATGAGCAGCTTTGGTAAGTTTGATGGATTTTTATGTAGCCGGAGAAGTGCAGCTGTAGCTGTGGAGAAGCCTGTTGAATCTGATTGTGTTATTTGTGTTTTATAGCATTTTTGCTTACTTGCTGGTCATATGAGTAAATGTGATGGTTGCTGTGAGTTTGTTCTTGTTTCTTTAGTAATAACACTGATTTAGGCTATGCCATGTCTATTTGTGATGCAGCATCCTGACATAATGTGTAATAATGCTACATCCTATTCATGTCTCAGCAGTTAGTGTGTTGTAACTGTCATAGGTGTTGATCCTCATGTTAAATCACTTTATTCCACTCGATAAAGGTTACTGTCACTGTGAATATGGACTGGTTACATCTAATAACAGCAGCCTATAGCCCTAGTGTCATGCTGAGGTTATTAGAAGGTGGTTTAATTGTGGGAGAATCGCAGTGAAGGCCTAGGTGTAAAATACACAGCCTGCCACTGGCTTGTGGTAATTCATTATTATTTGTAAATTTGTTTAGGAAAAGGCCAATAAAATGCAATAGTTGCTGAAATAATGAGGGCCTTAAAGCAGATGCTGCATTATTATTATTATTATTGTTAAAGGACCATTCCAGTGATTTTACATGTTGAAGCACAAAAAAATACGACCTGCATACATGTTCCATTACTGCCCACTGTTTTCCAAAACATAAAACCAAAGGGAGGGCAGGGGTGATGTGATGTGCGTGTGTGTGTGTGTGTGCCTATGTGTTTGTCTTTGTAATCTCGCTGTGATTAATCATATAAACAGGAGACATGACCCACATTTTCAGTTTAGGAGAGGGGGGAGGGGTTATTAACATGAATGCTATAGTCATCTCTGTGTTATTGTGAGTTCCACTCAATTATAAATGGGGATAACGAGGCACAGTTTCACTTTCAGGTCTCTCTCGCTCTTGTTTTAATTTCTGATGATGGAAATCCCACTTTCACGTCTCCCCCACCACCCACCCACCCACACACACACACACACACACACACACACACACTCAATTTGACCAGAGGAACAGGGGAGTTCCGCCACCTTCCAACTCTCAAAGAGGCATTTTGGATGGTCATGTCAGAAATATACACTGTAGGTGCTCATGGTCCAAAGAGGGTGAATCCTTTTAGATTTTGCCACCCCCCCNCCCCCCCAACCGGGCGACCATCCAAAATATCAGCATTGGCTCTACATGTTCCTAAATGACATCTGATGACAACAGGACAGAAAATGTAAAAGGATCCAGCAGAGGAAAAGCACAACATGTAATTGTTGTGTGTGCATGTTTGTGTGTGATGGGGGGAGGGCAAGGTCAACAATTTTTTTCCATAATTAAGTAGTAATGCAGTAATCTCTTCTGGTGCCTGTAATGTGGTGAAATAGTGATGCCACATTGTCACAGTAGAGCTAGAGAAGTCTACACAAATAGAAAAGGAGCAATAAGAAGAGAAGGAATGAAAGCGTAAACAGCGTTGTGGTGAACGGGTGTTTCTGCTGCTCCAGCTGTTATGAGCTGACAGAACTGCTATAAATTACAAAATTAGATGTGTGTTTCAAACATTATGTGGTTTTAACGCATAATTTAACAACAAGGGAGAAACTCTGTGTTCTTTAAACGGTTTGAAGAAGAAAAATGTTTTTAAATCATCTGATGTGACTCACTTTGGTTTGTAGCATAGCAGCGAGCCTTTCTTTTTTGTATTTCCCAGAGGCCCCCAGGGGGGTCACTAAAAGTCAATTAGCAGGCGTATAATGAGAAGGCAATGATAAACACATTCAGCCACGGTGCCTGAGAAGCTGCTGAAGCCTCTTTCTTCGCTCTCTGACAGGTGGCATTCATCCCATCACGCTCCGGCTGAGTGCCGCTCGCCTCGCGGAGCAGGCCCACAGAACAATAGAGGACAAGGCTGGGGGGCCGATAATACGGGGGCCTTATATTCATGAGCAGCTAATATCTCCCATCAACCCCACATGCCCCCCCATCACCCTCCACCTTCTCTTTTGTGTCCCTGCTGTTATAAAACTTCTCAAGACTGTTTAGTACTGCTTCTTTTTTGTGGAAGGACAGGAAGGGCAAGGGGTTGATGGAAGGCAACTGAATGTGTGTGTGTGTGTGTGTGTGTGTGNGGCTGTTGGGAATGTGACAGGGGTCTGCATTAATGTTTTTTAGAAGGAGCATCGGTGCTACGCTACAGGGCTGTGGAGTCTAAAGTCATTTTTGAAGATTTACTTTTCATTAAATTTGGCTTTTGTTGTTAAAAAGTTGTAAAAATTGCTTGTTTTTAAAGCCTTACATGATCAGGCACCTGCTTATATATGCAATTTTTTAATTCCCCATGAACCTGATCACTGTTTGAGATCCTCTGGCAGGAAGCTTTTGGTCATTCCCAAATCCAGCCATGCCACTCAGTCTTTGCTGGATCTTTGCTGTTTGTGCCTATAAGCTTTGAAATTCCCCGTCGGAGGATGTCAGATTGGCAAAGTCAGTGACTTCTTTTAAAAACCTTCTTAAGACTTATTTTTATCATTTTATCATAAGGCCTTCCATGGTAACTGTTCTTATTATGGGTTATTTTTAATTCTTAAATTAATGTTTTATTGTTTGGTTTTTAACCGTCATTGATTATGTGTTCAATTGTCTGTTTTAGGAAGCACCTTGTAACTTTGTTTTAAAGGCGTTATTATGTCGTTATTTTTTTTCCCTGCACTTCAGTTTATACTCTCAGTCTCACCTCAAAAAACATATTTTCTCTTGCTGGGATTGTGACGCACCATGTGATCAGAGCTGATATGGATCCAATGAGGTATAAGACGTACAGACACACAAACACAGCAAGGTAATATCACCAGACCCTAGACTGAGTATAATTTGAACCCGACTTGTGTACCAGTTGGGTCTCGGTCCTGAGGAACTGAGTGGACCCATGAAGATCTCTAGTGGGTAAAGCAGTGAGAGATGAAAAAAATGAGGCTGCTCGGACCAGGAATGAGGGAACGTATGAAATGCAACCATGAGATAAATGTCATGGAGGAACAATTACATTTACCTCTGACATGTAACAGAGGAAAAGTCGAAAGTCCTCAACAAGTAAGTAAAGTACCTCTACCTCAGATTGTTCCAGTACATGATGAGTAAATGTACTTAGTTACTTTCCACCTGAGCTTTGTGGACGCATACGCCAAAACATCACAAAGCTCTTTCTCACAGGTGCAACGGCGATTGTTTTTGCCAGTACGGAATGTGTTTTTCATCACCGTGCGCTGGAGGTGAAGAACATTAACGTTCAGATGGCTTGAAATGTCGCTCGACAGACAGTGAACCATCCCTCCACAGTTCCCTTTTCTCAGGCAGCAAGTGGAACCGATGCTTCGCCGGGACCAAATCCAATTCTCCGCTCTTGTTCCGATTCGTGACTGTTGAGTCCGGCATTGTCCTGCTGTGCTCTGTGAAGCCTCGAGACCCTGCGTGTCATGAATAACTAATAAAAAGCCCATCGCTCCATGGAGATAAGGTGCTGATGCCTCCACAGAGGTCTTTAGCGTGGAAACCATCTGTTCCCTACCAGCCCCCTGCTCATGGTGTGAATGGGATAATTGAGTCTTATAGAGAGTGGAGAATAGATCCCTCTGCTGCCGGTTTGTATTCTTTAGAGAGGGCTGGGAGTTCCCTCACGGGTTTCACGCCACATCTGCCCCTCAGCCCCATTCAGCCCCATTGAGTGTCTGATCATTTAGCACACTCAATTAAGCCCTCATAATCCCGTTAGTGGAGACGCAAGGGCTCCATCGATCTCGCCCACGGCCATGCCTGCCATGGAGAAGTGGCAACAAATGAGACTTTAGTGACTGTTTTCTTTGGAAAGAGGGAGGGAAACAATAGAGACTGATGGCGCTAACACTTCATAAGAACAGAGCCAGCCATTGAAAGGGTGATTCCCACCGCAGCTGGCAACCATCCGGCGAAGGTGGCGCCTGTTGGCAGATTCAGCGTGCTCCCTGCTCTATTTGTTGGCCATTGTTCCTCAGATTATAAGATGCCTTTTCAGTGGAGTGTTGCAATTAATTAGAGAAGTTTTCAACAGGGAGGCAGTCAGTCAGGCTGGAGGAGGTTCTGGATGCAAAGGAACTAAAAAACAAAACAACAACAAAAAAAAAAAAAAAAAAANAAAAAAAAAAAAAAAAAAATGGCCAAAATGGCAGCAGTGTCAATTGTGTCACATTTGATGAAAAGATGTTTGTCTAATCCTGTCAGTGCTGTGACCTGAAATTCTCCTTGTGCTGATATGAATTTAGTCTGAGCTTTAATCTGAATTAAAAAAAAAAAAAAATTATAAAATTTAAGTCTACACTTCAAATCAGAATTAATAACTGGAAACATTATTTTATTGCTGTTACTTAAAGCATCAGTTCTTTATGATGCAGTTTCTTTGTTCCCCCACAGGAAATATTATGCAAAATTTAGAAGAATTTCATTGAAAATACAACAGAACAGAACATGATGGTGAAAATTATTTTGTTTTTCCCCTCATCAACATGTAGTGTTGTGTTTCGCCTGGTGACACTTTTGCATGATTGTAGAAGACATGGTCATTTTAATTTCTCTGTAAAAGCCGTCTTCTTCTGGGACTATATTTCCTGGCAGAGAAATACATTGCTTTCCATGAAGCTCCATGTTGGATCGGTTAAATAAAGTTACTTTGACAAAAAAAAAAAAAAAAAAAAAAAAAAAAGACTTAATAGACTTTGTGTTCGCTGTGATGGATTATGTTATCTGAAGCATGTTTCAAGTCTCTACAAGTTCATTTTTATAGTGTACTAAAATGAACTGAAACCAATGGCAGTCTGGAAGGTAGGAAACAAATCTGAAATTTACCGCTCCACGAGTATGCTCTGGGAATGAATGTCAGTAATGTAACATGTACATAGACGGATTACTACATGGGCAAAGTGGGCATGTGGCCTTAAGATTTATTATTATGTGTTTTTCCTTCTTTTTTTTAATGTGTAAAGTACTTTTGCTTTTAAAATATTGGAGTGATTTTGAAAATGTAGTATGATTATGAAATTGTTTGAATGTTTTATAAATTAGCCAATTAGACTACATCACGTAATGACGTAAGGCTAAAGGTCAAATGTCAGTTTAGCTGTCAACAGGGAGAAACGCGCCAAACGGGTCGGCAAAGCGTAAACTCAAAAAAGAAAAAGAAGCTAAAGATGCTGCTTTGCTAAAACAAATACCTTCTATTTCAACATTTTTCACCAAAAAACAGGTGAAGGTGATGTCACTGCTAGCAGCAGTGCCGGTGCTACAGTGCTGCCTTCTGAGGATAACCTGGATCATCCAGTTACTCTAAGACAGCAGTGCTCTGTGTGTTTTGGGGAGAGCACACAGAGGCGTGTATTATTTGCGTGTTTAGGTAGGGACCCGTGGTGAGTTTTTGTCCAGGGCTCGTGGTCATGATAATCCATCCATGAACACGTATGCAGGTTATATTGGGCTCAAACATGCAAAACCACTGGTATTTTCCTTTAATCACCCATGCAGCACAATAGTGACAACATTCTGTGGGTATCTTTGCTCACTCTTAAGCAGAATATACAACATGAGTATTATGAAAGGGGAAGAAGAGAAAAATGGAGAAGAAAAAGAGGAGAAAAAGAGAAAAGGGAATATACGTACAAGGACGTATACATACAGATTAAAAACAAACCGAATACACTTAAAAGTGTATTCTGTTACAGAATACACAGAATTGTATTCTGAGTAAAAATACTCACAGTCATGCAGACACATTACTCACACACACTCACATACACTAAAATAAGCGTGTTCCTCAATAATACAAAGGTCTGGGAAAAGGCTTTAACATGCCGTATTAAAACTCTATAAGTGTTTTTATGGATTGCCTCTTGTAGCCATAATTGTTGACGGCTCAGTAAACAGCAGAGCATTCGTTAGAGCGCGTTTGAGTGTCTTGCTTACGCTGAAACACGACTGTGTAAAACAAGGCGAGAATTTGCTGAAGCTCCTCCACAGACAAAAAGTGTTGAAATGAAAAACACATGCAGAGAAAAGTGTATGTGTGTGTGTTTAAAGTGACATCACACACACACACACACACATGATTTGTCTGTATTGTGATTAAGGCAGATTGGAGGAAGTACACATACTTACGCAAAGTGTTTACAGTGATTGTGAGCAGATGGAGGTTTCATCTGTTTGAATAAATCAACTTCAAGTTTGTTCCTTAACGTACTCCAATGTTAAATTTTGAAAAAAAAAAAAAAAAAANAAAAAAAAAAAAAAAAAAAAGTTTGTGTTAATCCAAGTATAATTGAAGTTTTAAGCTGCATGGAAACATATTGACTGAGTGGTGGACTTCAACATCATATATGTCAAAATATTTTACTTAATGTATCTGGCTCTGCTTCTACGTCTTCTATTTTACCTACATTTATCTTTAAAGAGTTTATAGTTTTCTTATGGTGGTCAATAAGAACTTAAAGGAATATACCACCATTTTACATGTTTGAGCCTAATATATTAAATTTTCATACACATAATGTTACTGACAATCATTTCCCAAAGGATAAAACCGTATTTCAGCTTTCCTGATATTTTGCAAAATCTCTTAATCTTTCAAAGTCAAATATTCAAGTGATACACCCACCTTAAAAATCCATGTTTCTCCTGCTAATAGTTACGCAGCCTTATGAAGTCATAGTCGTTTAAATTTTTCCATAAACACAGGTCTTCTTTTGGGACTATATTCCCCGGTGGAGACATACATTCACTGCACTCTTTTTATTGAGCTTAAATGCTAAAATTACGAAACTTTGAAAAAAAACTTGAGTACACGTCTTCTTCACAATGATGGATTACATATCCCAAGAATGTTTCAAGTATCAACAAGTTGATTTTAATAGTGTACCAGAATGAACTGAAACCAATGGCAGTCTGGAAGGTAGGAAAAACATTTTTAATTCACCGTTCCAGTAGTATGCTTTCAGAAATGGTTTTCAGTCAATGCAAAATGGATGGTATGGTCCTCTAACTTGCATCCAGAACTCAACTTCTATCATTTCATATTTAACTTGTAATTTAAAAAAAAAAACTCATTTATAGTAGTTCTAAGAACTTCTTTTTTTTTTTGNATTTAACTTGTAATTTAAAAAAAAAAACTCATTTATAGTAGTTCTAAGAACTTCTTTTTTTTTTTGTAATAAATGTGTGTTTTCAGGTATTTAAACAAAACCAGTTTAATGAAAATTTGGTGCTAATTGTTGTAGATACAATTGAGTTTATCCACAGAAACCTGCATGTGGAGTGGAATGTCACAATGAATGAATGAATGAATAAATAAATAAATAAATAAATAAATAAATAAAAACAAAAAACAAAACAAAACAAAATAAAGTTCCATAAGAGACAAATATAATATACGGCAACAAACCACTATTTATGCATAGTTAAGCAAATACAAATGCTTTTACATAAAAAAGACATATTATATTGTCAACATTATTGTCTGAGCTCTTGAAGTTATTCAGCCCACAAATGCGTTTAAGAAGATGTAAACAAGCGTTATTTCTCTGTGATGTCATGAGATAAATATTATCAGGGCAGAAAAAGTCTGAACAGCATCCTTTGTGGCTGGACATACATTTATCATTCTGTCATCATCTGTTCCCAAAAACCTTCTTTTCCATTTAGGACTCTAACAAGTTAGCAACATGTGGAAAGACTTGAGGAATTAAACCTTTACACAACTTCTGCAAGTCTTTGTCCCTTTTGAAATTTGCATTTGAAAGTTTTTTTTCTTTGTGTTCATTGACACATAAGAGTATGCTTTGGAGAATGAAACTTAACAATGAATTAAAAAATCCCCAAATTTGGAGTTCTGACATAGATGGAAAAACGTTTTTCACACTGCCTTATTGGATTTTTCTGTAAAAAGGTCAACAAATCTATGCTAATCAATCCATAGAACTTCCCAACACCAATCACTGTACCGAAGTTAAGTAATGTGATTATATACTGACAAAGGTTATCTATATTTGAAGTAAAAATAAAGGAAAACATGTTATTTATAACAGTTTTAAGGGTTTAAAAAAAAAAAAAAACTTTTTCTTGAAACTTTCTTGGAGCTTTATTCAGCCCACAATAAAATTGCAAACTTTGTAGTCCTAAAACCCTTTAGGACTTTTGATTTATACAGTAAATCAACTGTGGTAAACAAAATATTCCTCTTTTTTTTTTTTTTNTTTTTTTTTTTGTTAACATTAATTATACCCATTAATGCCCCAACCATTGTTTTTGCAGTGTTACCTGCACCAAGGAGGTCATGTGATCACCGTGGTTTTGTTAGCAGGATATCTCTAACAGTTAGGAATGGATTTGGATGAAATTTGTGGGATGGATAGATGCAAAATTTTGTGACGATTGAACCAAAATCATAGGAGGCAACACAAAAAAACACAAAAGCAGTTTGAGAAAAAATTCAAAATGGTGGAAAATGTAGTAAGGCAGAAATGGGAATGGCCTGTGGCTTTCTGCATCTAGAACCAAGGAATCTAGGAGAGAGAGGAAAAAAACTTGATTTTGTGGTGGTTATTGCAGGTCGAGCACCTCCAAAATTGAATCACCTCTTCCTCTTGATATTATCTATCTGTCCCCCAAATATCATGCAAATCCATCCAAACCTTTTTCAAATACCCTGCTATTAACAACAAACAATCAGACAAACGGTGATCACATGACCTCCTTGGCAGAGGTGATGAACGAGAATCCACCATCTGAGGAAATACTCTGATTAACTCTTCACGCTAAAGTAAAATGATTTTCAATCACATCATCTCCATCTTTTACCTGGAGTAAACATCTGTCAATTTATGCCAATTTTAATCTGATTATGGCATTTACGAGACCTAAAAAAGTGGATTTATACTAAATCAGAGTATAATCAGAGTTTGAACATGACATGTAAATTTGGCTGAGAGACGTTATTATGGGCAGCAGCACCTCCATTATCCCACAAAAAACAGAGAATGTGAGTTAAACTCAGCGGCTCTGGCTTCACGCTATTACTGACAGTGACATGACGTCAAAGTCTGAGCCAAAGGTGCAATACAACAAGCCAGCAAGAGGCCGCGGTCTCCACCCTCCATTCATTAAAAGCCTTTACAAGCCCAGCAGAGGCTTTATTGTCTTTCCTCTCTGGTCTCGTGAGTCAGTCGTGTCCTGCTGGATTCCCACGTGAGAGTGAAAAGCTCCTCCGCTTATCTCCTGCTGGAACCCGGAGCTGAGGTGAGACTGATTCAGTCCAGAAACAGAAACCTAAAAACCCCACTGCTGCAGGATTCACACTAACTGTGACTAACTGTGTTTCAGCAGGGGTGGAAAGAGTAAGTAAGCACTTTTACTCATGTAAAAGCGCTGTTACTTTGATGAAATTTTACTCAAGTAAAAGTACTTGTGTAAAATTGTACTTAAATAAAGTAAAAAAAAAAAAGTATTTTGTTTCAAATGTACTCTAAGTAAAAAAGTACCAAGTTACATTGTTACCAAAAATTCAAAAATACAAACATTTTAAACAAGTTTACTGCAATGCTCTCAGAGTAAAGAGTTAACACTGACTTTTTAAAAACATGTTATCCCATTGAGCATTCTAATATTAACTGATATGACTCTACATTTGGGAAGAAAAAATAATTTAATCAATTTAACCATTATAATATTTGAGTAACAAGAGAAACATTTAGTAAAAATTCCACACTGAAACCGCCCATCCTACACATGCTAACGCTAAGGTCAGTTAACTTAGTAGCTACCCTTAATCAGCATCCTTTGAGAGAAAAGGTCACTTGTCTCTAGGCATCGTTAACCACGAAGAGCTTCGTGAGAGCCCCACCGCCACCCTGTGCTTTTGCTCCCAACATGTCAGCATCCATAATGAAATCTGCATCCCATAATTACCTCAGCGTAGTCATCATGATCGCGTTTGTTCTCTGCTCCTGTTGTTTGGCTTCTCTTGTGGAAAAGGAAAAGAAGAAGCCATGCTTTTTTTTTTTTAATCTTTTGAGTAGCTAAACGTCTAACAGTCATTTTGTCTGATGCTTTGATGCAGATGTTGATATGATAAAATAATGTAAAACAAAACCAAAACTACTAAATCTAGTCAAAGAAATGTTAAGGCCTGGGAAAACACTTTGACACACAATGGATATATAGTGTATGTGTATGTACAATTATGCTATATAGGTGGGTAGAGTATCCAGAAACTATAGTCAAGTAAAAGTATTGTTACTTTATGATAATAGTGACTCAAGTATAAGTAAGAGTAGTCATCAAAATAATTACTTGAGTGACAGTAAGAAAGTACCAATTAAAAAGATTATTTGAGTAGTGAGTAACTTTTATCAAGCTTATTCTTTTGAATAATAAACAAGCTATAAACAGTAGACAGTAATAAATCAAATATTTACCACATAAATCATGACAATTCTGGCCCCAAGACAGTTAGCTAGGTTAGCTTGATGAATTTATTCAGAATAGGACAGGAAAACCTGAGTTAGTGTTAGCAGCAGCAGCTAGTTAAGTAGCTGAGTTGGCCACGTTTCCTCAAGTTCCATGTTGACTCTTAGAAGCTGAAATGTCGCATTTTTAGGGAGGCAAAGACGTAACACATTATGTAGCTGTTGGTTTTGGTAGACTGAAATGAAAACAGCGTTTGAATGTGTGGCCAGGGATGTGCCTCTTCTAAACCTCCTGCTGTTGATTCCACCATGACTGTTCTGCTCTGGGTGAAACCATGGAAACGGAGGGTGGGGGTGTGGCTACTTCAGAGCTGAAGCAGACAGTGTAGTGTCTGACAATGAGAGAAAAACTGAACGTGACTAAATTCAAACAAGTGAAATCAAAAGTAACGCAAAGAGTGCGACCAAATGTAACGGAGTCAAAGTATATTTTTTTCTTCATAAATATACTCAAGTATGAGTTAAAAGTATCCTGCAATAAAATTACTCAGTAAAGTNTTTTTCTTCATAAATATACTCAAGTATGAGTTAAAAGTATCCTGCAATAAAATTACTCAGTAAAGTACAGTTTTGTGGAAAAAGTTACTTAAGTACATGTAACAGAGTAAATAGAACACGTTACTACACACCTCTGCTTATATGTGTATGTTTATCTACATGTATGACATTATATGAATTAATTTATTGATATTTATCTTTTTTTCTAAGAAAATGTGGGAATATAGGAGAGGTACAGTATTACCATGGTTGTATGGGAATGAAAGGTTAAGGAATAATGAAATTGGGAGGTGAGAGTTACAAAGATTTGGACATGGAAAGGAACTTAGCATGATGATAATAATAGTGGTAATAATAATAATGGTGCAACTGCATTTTCTTCTGGAGTCTGTAGGATTATTATTATTTTCTCTGTTTGTTTGTTGCTATTGTTGTCTTTTTGTGAAGTAATGATCTCAAATACCTTTCCTGTCCATGTTCGATATATGAAAAAATAATAAAACCTTGGTCTCATACACACACAAAAAAAAGGTCAAGTAGAACATTTGTAGCATACAAAACAATCCAGCTTGCCGTTACACTCGAAGAAATCCCTGCCACCGCTTCAGTTTTCAGATGAAATGATTTCCTGACTCTGCAAACACACACTTAGGATTTGGAATCAGTTCTCAGTCTGGAAGGAAGATAACATGTCTACAAAAGCATGAAAGCCAGAAAAGAAATTGTAGATCCAACATGCAAAATCTAATAAATTGTTCTTGGCATGAGGCAGATCTGTCCTCCAAATTTCATGGAAACAGTTTCTGTGTTTTTGCAGATATCCTGCTTACAAATAAAAACAGGGCTGAAAACCAAAATGTTCCTATTATAGATTATTCACAGTGAGAATGAGAGTGAGAGATATTACAGGACCTATGCAGGAACATTGTGCTGCCTTTAGAAGCAAAGTTATATTAATAATATGTGATATTTAGTTAAAGGATGTTTATTCGGTTTGTGGTAACCCAGCATTCCTCTACGCTGTGCCAAAATGTTGTTTGTCACAGTTTATACCACAAAAGTCATGTTTTCTTTTGTCTTCTAAGTATATGTAAACACTATATACTGTATAGTGTATGTGATAAACAAACTTAAAGGACCCATACCACCATGCATGTTTGAGCCCAAAATATACAGGTTATGTTACTAACAACTAATTTCCAATTTATACGAACATTATATTGAACATTATATTAAAACTGAGATCAATTAAAAGCATGAGTAAAAACACAGACACACACACACACACACACACACACACACACACACAAAATGCAATGAAATAAGTGAAGCCTTCGATTTTTTTCCCATTTAGAGCATATAGTGAAGTCAAACCAAAGATATCAGCTTTGACTTGGTGTTGTCATGGTGTTGTGGTGTTCACAGTGAGGCAGGGTTTCTGTGCACAGTCACATTACTGCATCTTCATGCAGGAGAAAGTTTTCTGGTTATTTTTTCAAATTCCCTAATCTGTCAAAATCAAATGCTAAGGTGATACACACCTTAAAATTCAGTGTTTCACCTTCTAACACTTATGCATGATTGTAGAAGGCATAGTAGTTTTAATTTCTCATTAGAACCTGTCTTCTCCTGAGACTATATTTCCTGGCAAAGAAATACATTGTTTTCCATGCAGCTCCTTGTTGGATCAGTTAAATTATTTTGGCATAAACCCGAATCGGCATCTGTGATGGATTAACTGTGATGGATTACATATATCAAGCATGTTTCAAGTCTCTACAAGTTGATTCTAATTGTGCATTAGAATGAACTGAAGTCAATCAGTCTGGAAGGTAGAAAAAAACAATCCTAATATTCTCTGTTCCAGTGCTATGTTTTGAAATGTTTGTCGGTAACATAACATGTATGCATGCTGTACGTATTGGCCTCAAACATGCAGAACCACCGGTATGGTCCTTTAATCACTGTATATTGGTGGAGTGATTGTTATTCAGGTTTTGAAACATATAAAAAAATAATGCCTTAACCACTAAGTTAAAACAACCATGCCTTCTACAATTGTGCGCAAGTGTTAGCAGGCGAAAGCTAGGTGAACGTTTGATTTTGCAAAAGGGGGATTTGGCAAAATAACATGAAAAATAAAATTCAATTTCTTTTTTTTTCCCCAAAAATGTATAAATTTATGTAAATGTAAATTTTAAGTGTAAATTTCCAAATGTAGAAAAGGTTATGGTCCTTTAAGGGAATCATCAGTGTGGTTGGAATATATTTTCATTTAAAACAAACGAAGAAGAGATAAGGTTACGAATCCCTGCAGCTTATTAATAATTCACAGCCTGCTCTAATGGTCTTCCGTCACACCATGGCTGCCCTTTGACCTAAAGGAGTCTTTGTCTTACACATTTGAGCCTTTTAATCAGCATCCTGGGATTGTTGAGCCGATGTTCTTTTCATTAAGATCAAGTGATGCTTTCAGGCTGAGCCACTTTATGCTCAGCCTGAAATCTCTTAACTGCTCAAATTACACAGTCTTACCTGTAATCTTATGTCTGGTCCACACACAAGTAAGTGCAGACAAGGTGCAAGATCTGGAGAGGATCTGAAGGAAATCTGCAACTTATGCTCATGAAACTATACTCAAAACCGCACACAAAAAGTGAAAACATACAAGTAAACACTGATTTTTGCTGATAAGGACCCAAACAAGGAGCAGCTGCTTGTCATTAAGTGAGTGTGCACTATACTGCGCACAAGGAAAAGAAGCAAAAGATGTTGTTTCGTGCTTTCTTTGCCATTGACTCGTCATAGAAGAGGTCAAACTAGAAGAGCATGTCCAATAGTTTCCAACATGCTTGGGAATGTTGGCACATCTAGGAATCCCAGCCGAGGTCAGTACGTCTTGAAAACTTCCCGCACTTAATGAGTGCTGGTGAGGGGCACACAGTCACTGTCTTCAATTAGAAAGCTTTTCCTTTCTTTACTCTGGTAAACCTCAATGCTCTTCCACTGACCTCCCTGGCTCACCAGCGCAAATGATCTCAGTTACAAAGCCTGAGGTGAGTGAGCTTTTTTGTGAAATCTTCTAATAGCTCACAGATTTGTGGAGGATTCTCTGGCGGGAGAGAGAAAAAAAAAAAAACNAAAAAAAAAAAAAGCCCAAAACACCAAGAGTGAATTTTTTGTTTCTGGTAGATGTGATGCCATATTTGTCTGCCCAACACTTAAGAGTTAAATGCCTTGCTCTGGAGCACTGTGGTTTGTGTTTGAGTACATTATCTCTCCTACCCTACATCCAATCATCATCATGTGGAGAGAACAAAAAGGCAGCGACTAAAACTACCCCATATCATAGATGGATTACTGCATGGGCAAAGTGGGCACATGTCCAGAGCCCTGGAGCCAATAGCAGCCCTTGGCCTTATTTAATTATTTATTTATTTAAATGTGTAAAGTATTTTTGTTTTTTAAAATCTTGGAGTAAATGTGAGTCTGAAAATGTAGTATGATTATGAAATTGTTTGAATGTTTTATAAATTAGCCTATTAGGCTAAATTACTGATGATGTAATGACGTAGGCTAAAGGTCAAATGTCAGTTTAGCTGTCAACATGGAGAAACGCGCGCCAAACGGGTCAGCAAAGCATAAACTCAAAAAAGAAAAAGAAGCTAAAGATGCCGCTTTGCTACAACAATTACCCTCTATTTCCACATTTTTCACCAAAAAACAGATAGAAGGTGGTGGTGTTACTGTTAGCTGCGGTCCCGTCTGAGGATAACCTGGATGCTTATGCTAATGCCTGCACTGCTAACGTTAGCCCAAGTTTGTTTGTTTTTTTAATGTTAGCCCAAGTTCACAGGAAGACTGCACTCGGACTGATGCTGCAGTGGCTAATGCTAGAGCTAACGTTAGCAGCCCAGGCACAGGGGTGATGGTTGTGCCCTTTCACCAAAACTTCTGAAAACAATGCTGGATTGTGGATTACAGTCAACATTTCCCAACGTGTACATTGTGTTAAGGCTGTATCTGACTGTACCTGTCAGCAACTGCGAGGGAGAACGGTCCTTTTCACAAATGTCCAGGATTAAAAACAAACGAAGGACCAGGATGACAGAGACACCTGAACATGCTGTCACTCATGGCCACTTAACACGAACTTGTCCGTGAACTGGACTTTGATGACTCGATTACTGTCTTCTCTTCACAGAAGGCCAGCAGAACGCTGTGGTTTAGGTAGACATGTTTCACTGCAGGGTTGGGTAGCTATGGCTGTGTGCTTCATTTGATGTTCATTTGTGTATTCTTTCACAGTTTGTTGTTGGTGGTGTTTTTTAAATTAAGGTGTGTTTTCACTCCTAAAGATGTATACTATGCTGTACATGGCATGTATAGAACAAAAGACCTAAAATAGCAGTAATTTAACATGTCAAAATAACGTATATAATTTCAAAGTAATAGATGCTGTATCGTAGTGTGCGTGTATTATTTGCATGTGTAGGTAGGGGTTAAGACTAAGATCCAGGCTTTCAATGACTTCTTGGATTCAGTCATCAACAGTGTGTCTGTATGTGGGGAGAGTGTCGAACTTGTTAAGAGATTCACCTACCTCGGCAGTGACATCCATGTCTCTGGGAGCTCATCCTATGAGGTTGAGAGACATCTGGGGCGGGCCTGTGGGGTCACTGGACAGGGGTGTATGGTGCTCCCGATATCTCTGCAAGAAGATGAAGGTCCAAGTCTTTAGAGTCCCGGTCTTACTCTATGGGTGTGAGACCTGGACGCTAACCAGTGACTTGAGACGTCGTCTGGATGTCTTCAGTGCTCAGTCTCTCTGGAGAATCTTAGGGTACTGCTGGTCTGACTTTGTGTCGAATGAGCGGTTGCTCCAGGAGGCCCAGATGAGACCGCTTACCAGCATTGTGAGGGAGCACCAGTTGCGACACTACGGCCATGTGGCACATTTCTCTGAGGACGATCCAGCACTCAGGTGCCTCATTGCTGAGGCCCCCAGTGACTGGACCAGGCCAAGGGGATGCCCACGTAACACCTGGCTGTGGCAAATGGATGGTGCCTCCGCAAGATGGGGATGGACCGCGTGTCTGCCAGGATGGTTGCCAAATGGGACCCAGGGTGTTTCTGTCGTATGGTGGATGCGGTAACACGCAGTCCAGTGCATGCTCCTGACCTGACCTGACCTGTAGGGGCCCTTGGCGAGTTTGTGTCCAGGGCCCGTGGTCATGATAATCCTTCCATGCCCCATATGTTCCTCCACATCCTTTGAGAGCCCAGGAGGCAGACCTGCTCATTATCAAAGGACCAAAACAAATCCTGAGGAAACCAGAGGCTTCTCCTACTACGCTCCTCTTCTTTGGAATAAATTCCCTGCAGCGCTAAAAGAGGCTGACTCGATTGAACTATTTAAATCCCAACTCAAAACCCATCTATTCTTGTCACGTTTTGAGTGAGCATAACCCTCCATTACACAGGAGGTATGGTCTCTGTGGTGTCCCACCACAAAGACCATAATATAATATGGTGATAAATACCTTTGTTTTTGATCTTTGTAATTTACCTGTTTCACCTGCGGCTGCTATTGCACACCCAGTCATATGAGGAGAGGAAATCTCTTTTTGAATAGCCTCTCCAGAGGTTCTTCCAGTTTCCTTATAGAATAAGGTTTTAGGGAGTAGGGAGTTTTTTCCTCAACCTCTTAGGGCACTTTTCCAATGTTGGGCCAAACGGTTCTGAGCACGGAGAGGAACGGGTTTAATGGTGTTTCCACCTGGAAACAGTTTGGCACAGAATGCTTACAAATCTATTCGAGAAAACTGTGCCCAGCACAGTTTTCACGGTTCTGCTGCGCTGAGCACGGTTGTCTATCCATGCATGGATAGACAACCGTGCTCAGCGCAGCAGAACCGTTTCGGTAGGCAGGTGTAATGACGGAGGAGTTCACTGATTGGTTTACTGCAGTTTTGAGACTCCTCATCTGATAGCCGAGTCATGAGCCAAAGGATAAATTAAGTTAAGCCTTTTATTTTAAATGTCTGGCATAATTTTGTTGATATGGAGTATTTTCAGCGATCGGTGCAGTAATCTCTTTTTCTCGTGGCTACATTTCCAAATGTGAAATGTGCTACTTTCACTTGCGTCACTTGCCCACAGATGGAAACAGAAACAGTAACCGTCCCCACGAATCCGGAGCAGCGTGGAATGGTACAAAGCTAACCATTTGGCCCAACAGTGGAAAAGTGCCATTAGAGAGTTTGGGCTGGGTCGGGAACCGTTGATGTGCGGGCCTGTAAAGCTCTTTGAGATGTTGTATGTGTTGTATGTGATGTATGTGATCCAGGGCTACACAAATAGACTTGACTTGGCTTAAAGGGGATCAATGAGGAAGAAAGGATATGTTTTTGGTGTTTGGGGTGTCAGAAGGAAGTTTGAATCATATCTCTCTCAGATGAAACAGCCCAGTCAGCAGTCTGCAGCATTTTGCCACTTTTTTTTTTTTTTTTTTTTTTTTTGAAAGAGTCTGATTTCTCTGCTTTCCATTCATTTTGCTGTTAAGTATCTGCGGTGATCAAACGGCTTTGCTTTTTTTAAAGGCAGCACAGCTTTGTAATTACACGGCTGTTTCTGCTCTTTGAAGCTCATGGTCCATTATGCTTCTTGTTATTCCCTCTGGGCATCATGGGAGGACTAAAAAACTTCAGCTGCAGATTTTTATGGCTTTTTTTTTTTTGCAAAGTGAAATGACAGTGAGCCGAGCGTGGAGGAGAGACATGCAGACAGTATGAGTTCAGGGATCAGTTAGGAGTAGAAATATTAATTCAAGTGCAAATGTAGACAATCCAGCAATTAAAAATGGTTTTATCCAGTTTGTGCTCAAGTTCCTTCAGGTTCCATCACTGTTAGTGGTTCTCCAAGTTATATCATAAATAAATATGTGCTGTTTTTCCTTTGGCAGGCCAGTAAACTGATTTGATTGTTGAGTCATTTCATTCATACTCAAATTTTCCAAAGCTAAATTGTTCACTTTTTGGCCCCTTCAATCAACCATTAATTTAAATAATTATTATCACACTGGTTTGCCAATTTGTTTTAGAATATCAGTACTGTGTTGCGTTACATCATTAATGGATGGACATATCAACCATTGACAATAAAAAATTCTGCCAGCATCCCTTGGACAGATAATTTAGACGGAACTTTCATTTCTAAAATGTTTAAAGGGCCGTACCAGTGATTTTGCATGTTTAAGCCTAATAAATATGGCTCATACACGTTATGCTACCATTTTCCAAAACATAAAACCATATTTTAGTTTTTGTGTTTTTTGCCAAATCCCCTAATCTTTCAAAATGAAATGTTCAGGTGATACACCTGAAAATTCAGTGTTTCACCTGCTAACACGTACTTCAGAATGTAGAAGGAATGGTCATTTTAAATTTCTAGCTAAAAGCCTTCTTCTCCTGGGACTATACTTTTTCTTTTGTGCAATTCTGCGTTGGACCAGTTAAATATAGACAACAAATTTCCAAAGCATGTTTCAAGTTTCTACATTGATTTTTTATCATGTAATGGAATGAACTGAAAGCAATGGCAGTCTGGAAGGTAGAAAAAACAATCCTAATATTCACCATTCCAGCAGTATGTTTTTGGAAATTGGTTGTTGGTCAGGTAACGTGTATGCATGTTTATATCTATCTATCTATCTATCTATCTATCTATCTATCTATATGCCTCAAACATGCAGAGTCACCAGTATGGTCCTTTAATCACTGTATTGGTGGACTGATTGTTATTCAATATTTGAAACTTAAAAAAAACCAACTCAATGCATATAAATACAGTAAGATACAGACTGAGATGCCATTTACCATGCAGCTTCTAATGCTGCCCTCTCCACAGGATTGACTTTTGATATCCCATAATTCCATTGGGTAAAGCTGGTGCTGTCATTTGATGATATGACCCCATGAGGGCTAGTGACCTTTTCTAAATGGATAGTTTTATGCTGATATGAAGCTCTGAATAAAAAAAAAGAATGAGGTAAAGATTTAAAAGAATAAGGTAAAGATTCTCCAGGATAAAAAAAAAAAAAAAAAAAACNAAAAAAAAAAAAAAAAAAACCATTCAGCTTACAGCAAATTTCAGAGAGAGCTGCAAAATTTAGCATGTTTGCATATTTCATTATCCTAACCACACAGTTCTTAGCTTTGCCTCTTTTCTGTTACATTACAAGCTCCATAAAAATAAAAATGGACAAATGCAATTTGACTTTTCATCTAAAAAAAGTTGTTATACGTGACAGTGAAACTGTAGTCACTCATTCTATGGGAAATATGAAGATCCAGAGCAAATTTCATGGCAATCTGGACAGTAGTTGTTAATTTATTTTGCTCTTGCCCCCCCCCCCCAAAAA
>VXCM01003628.1:24691-68492 GCA_014773175.1 Lucifuga dentata
CTTTTTTTTTTTGAATTGGGATGAAATGCTGATGGGAGGTGGGGGAGGAGGCCTTCTAAGGCTCGCTGGGCAGGCTTATGAATTATTTAAGAGCCCTGTTATGGGAGCAGACAATAACATCTCTCTTCTCGTCTCTGGGGATCGGCGTTATGATGGCCGAACCCTCCGTCATTACTCTGCCTTGTTGTTGTGGAAAAACCACTTAACTGTAATATTGTGGTTTCGCCTTTTTCCCCTCAGTCAAAAAGAGAGTTGACATGGTCAGTGATATGACAGTTATTAGGCCTGCGGAACATTTTAAAAACCCCATTCATGATTTTGAAATACATGTAAAAGCAGCTTTTTTGTGCTTATATGCGGTGTTTGTGTGACCGAGCTCTGTTATTATTGCTTTAAAGCGGCTGTATAAAGTGCAGCATGAGGGATTTTCTCTGCTAGAGGAGACTGAACATGTTAAAAATATTCAAGCTTTTGTTGGGAATACTGCCACCCCCACACCCCAACACCTGGCTCTATTCCCAGACTGTGTCCCAGCTGTGATGCATTTCTATCATCCAGGAATGGTGCTGCTACAAAGTCTCCGGAAAAACTCCTCCAATTAAGCCTGGTTTATACTGACGTTAACTATGTGTGCGCTTGTACGTGCGTGTGAGCAGAACTGTTTGCATAGTCGCATCTAAGGGTGTCATGATACACTGGTATTGACAATAACTGTGATATTTAAAGAATGAAATATTGATATGATGTTAATAATATACATATAATAATATTGTGTAAATAATCCAGTGCCTCTTAAATCATTTCTGTTTCTTTCCATTTTAGTTTTATGGTTGGAGTTAGAATGTGTTGATTAATCTCAAAGCTGGGATGTTTAAAAGAAAAAGTATATAAATATATTGAATCTCATTCATTTATACCACAGACCGGAAAGAACAGGAAGTATGCGGTTCAGTTACGGCTGTGACCTGAATCACCAATTCATGGACTAAAAATCGAATCTTTGAATCGATGATTTGGTGAACCGGCCAAACCTAGTTGACAATTCCAATAAAGTTTCATTGAAAAAGTGGAAATGGCTGTGCTAGTAATTAATAATGTACAGGGTGGTAATACATCCTCAAACTAAATGTAAACCCAAGAAGAAGAGGAAATCAAAGGGGAAGGAAGAAAGTGCTATGTGGATAACAAAAAGAAAGGCAGAGTCCATTATGCTCGGTTAATCTGCTCTCATGTTTTGCGTCCTGCTTTCATCACGTTTGTTGTTACTGCTAAAATCACGCAGGTGCAGTCAGGTAACTTTTAGCACAAATTGCAAAATTTCCAAGCGTCCTACAGCCTAATCGTTCCTCGATCCAAAGGTAAAACTTGCATTCGATTCCTCAGCACATCTAACAGCTGCGAGTCGGGTGGAAATTCGGTCAGACTCTAAAATGAGTCAGGTCCAACCAAATCTAGGTAAAAACAGGCTGAGAAAAACGTACCTGTCCAGTAGGCCTTATTTAGCTTTGGGCTAACCTGTAGGCTAAGTTACAGTACATAACTTATATCTTGTAATAAAGGAAATTAAAAAAATATGGTTTTTGAGTTTGGGAAAGTTTAAAGATGGTGGCTATGCTATTTACAGACTTTTGTTTTTTTTTTTTTTTTTTNTTTTTTTTTTTTTTTTTCTTTTGGCATTAAAATCCACTCTGTCTTACTGTCCCTTTTGACAACTACAGTACTGATCAAGAAGACACAGGAAGGAGGTTGTAAAATAACTGCCAAAAAGATTATTTTAACAGCCATTTTTCTCTATTGCATTTTGCAAAAAATGGAAAAAATGATTCCCACAAAATTGTTTTGGCTCACTGGCAGAGTATTGCAGCCTGAGGATTTGTCAGGACAATAGACAAGATGTTTAATGGTTTTTCTCCTTTTCTTTTCTCTGAAGTCAAAGTGTCTAAGTTAGACTGTGGAGTAGCATCTTATTGAAAGTAATGGGGACACACACTCATGCATAATGCTGCAGTAATTTTACTCTCTAGATGCTCAATCAATCCAGGTTCCCTGATTGCATATGTATATCTATCTATCTATCTATCTATCTATCTAGATAGATAGATAGATAGATAGATAGATAGATAGATANTATCTATCTATCTATCTATCTAGATAGATAGATAGATAGATAGATAGATAGATAGATAGATAGATATACTGTATATCATATCTCCCTACTCTAATCACCTGATTAGCTACATCAGGTGCTCTTACCTGGTCAATAAGTGGTGCCTCCAGCACTTAAACACATGAAAAGTCATGTCACGTCTTGGCTGAAGCTGAACCTAAAACAACGGAGAAAAATGAGAACGAGGTGAACTCGCATTCTCTTTATTTCACATCTGCAGCTGAAATATATATATTATTTTGAGCCTTTTTGAGGATTTTAATCAATTTTATGCAATTCATATTTCTTTTTTTCTGAATTTTATAGTTTATTTTGGTGCAGATCACTAAATGATGAAATTAAGAAAAATGATTTTTGGGGCCACATTCATAGGATTAAGCAATTACGACTAAGGTCAACACTAGAACAATCTTCAGTTCCTAGAGAAACCACAGCTGAAGAGGTCAGAGGTCACAGCATGGTGGTGATCACTCACTTTTCAGGAAAAGTCTCGTATTGCTGCATGACATTAAACGTCTGAGTTTTGCTGTCCTTTTTGGATGCTAACATGAACAAAATGGATGTCTTCCTCTCTGAGTTTTTTTTTTTTTTTCCTGGATGTGAACAGAGTTTCCTGTTAAATGATTGTCTGTGACACAGATTAGAGAGAGAGTCCGTCTGTCTGAGCAGTTGTGGAGGTTTCGGAAGCCAAACATCTGGTGGTGATTTGCAGAACACGCTGCAGACAATCTGACAGCTTGTTCGGTAAAACAAAAAAAGGAGAGAAAAAAACAACTCTCTCGCCTTTTAGAAAACGGGATGTAATATTTGTGCTGTAGGTGATATAGTATCTACTCCTTGTTTTTTTTAGCAATTTATATTCTGCTGTAATTTATATCCCGTTTTCTGTCAACCTTGTGCTGCTGTAACACGTGAATTTCCCCCAATAAAGTGTTATCTTATTTTACGCCCTATGAAGTACTTTCAGGAAGAGATTTAAAAGAGATGTTGAGATGTTTCTGGGGGGGGGATGATGTGTCTCTCGTGACATATTTCTGTGTAATCTCCCCCTGAAAAGGTTTCTGTTCAGGGTGAAAGTGAGCAGGGAGGAGAGCTTTTTCCAACAACTGAAGCTCCAGAGTCGACTATCAATATTCTGGAAATACTCAAGTCCCAGAAGCTTGAGCTGCAGCCTGGAGTTATGTGACCCAGAAAACCTGATTTAGTCTTTGAGGCTGTTGTAGCTGCAAAGGTTACATAGGCTACATTCAAACACAAACAAGGAACTGTGCTCGTCAATATGCAACAGTTCAAACTTGAAATTCAAACTTGAAACCACGACCCCAGCACACGGAAGGCTCAAAAACTTTGACTAACATGAACGCGTTTCAGCTGTCAAGCCATCCTCAGCATGGGTTTCTCTGATCTGAAAACAGGTATGAATGAACGTGACCATTAGCAAAATAAATAAATAAGTAAATAAATAAATAAAAATTGTATTGGTCAATTAATACTCATCACTTCGGCAGCTGACTGTTACGTCTCAGCTCTTTTTTGTTTTGTCATTTTTCATCAACGATAATATGCAGAGATTTCATCCGACTTTTATGCTTTTTGAACTCCGTTTTCATCTCTTCTTTTTTTCATCAACGATATTGTGAAGAAATTTAGTAACAATTTTCATTTTGGTTCTTTTGATTCTCATCTCGTCAGCATCTTATCAAAGGTCATTGATGAATATATCTTGGCAGTTTTCGTTAATGAAATTAACACCAATGTCTCGGGGATCTAATACAGAATATAATGACATTTATTCCTTTGAATAACTTTTTCAAACATTATGGCACTTCTTAGAGGCAATAACAATAAAACCTACAGTAAGTCTATTGGGCAGCAGCGATTCAGTCCTCCACTATTATTTATTTGTTATTTCTGCCAAAAAAATGCACCCCATCCTTTCTCAGATGTGAGGGTTATATTCACCAAACTCAGCCTGTCTCACAAAAATAACCCAAATATGAGTTTTTAACCCTAACCCTAACCCTTCAGAACATTATTGACACTGAGGATGCAAATCACAGCAGAAGAGCACTTGTCGAAAAATGCATTCTCTCCTTTCTCAGGCCTGAGGAGGCTCACATGCACCAGACTCACCCTGTCACATCTAAATAGCCCCAAATGTGAGCTCTTAACTTGATTTCATTCCATCATCTTCAGAAAATTTACAGTGGGAATGCAAATCTCGGCAGACGTGGGGATGCAATTTTTGGCAGGGATACAGATTTCAGCACAACACTGGACTTTCTGGTGTGTGCCACAGCCTGCCATAATTTTGTTCTGCACGTCCTCGTGAACTTGCTTTGTTTGCAATGCCCGTGGAGTGGAGCATATGCTGCCACGCCTGGAGCGTATCCTGCTGTGCAGCCTACTTTTTACCGGCACAGCTCAGTTTGAGAACCGCTCATCCAAACAACTTCACACACGACACTGCACGTCTTTGGGTTCTGAGCAGTGAACCTGCTAAATATCAACTTCATAAAGTGCTGGGTTCTAGAGATGTTGGTGCCACAGACAGAGATTTCTGCTTTTATAGTTAGATTAATTAACTTTGCGCTGCAGTGTGACTGTGCTGTAGCCAACCTTTGACATGTTAATGAGTGTGGCTGTGCCAGGGTGCTGGATTTAAAAGTGTGTGTGTGTGTGTGTCAAGCTGTGGGTTTTGACCCTCTGTATTTGTTTGGTAGCGCAGTGTGGCTGAAATGTAACGTGACCTTTGTGGTACAGCAGATGTGTTGTTTTAAAGTTTCTAACAATCTAAAATCCTGTTTGTGAACATCTGACTGAAATAATCTAACGTGTCATTTTTCTGTAATTCATGACTGTGGAGAAACTTTTGCTGTATGAACTCTAATACCTCATTCTCTGAGTCTGTACCACAGCTTGGAGTTTTCTCCGGAGCCCCTTTCAAGTATGCATCACATCCTGTTAATTTACTGGCAATTTAACATCTCAGGTTTGAAAAGAACCCCGAGTCACTTTTCTGTAAAAGTGACGCTGGTAATTTGACTATCGGACCAAGTTCTTCTGAAACAGAAAAAAATTGAACATCTTTTCCTGAAGTGTATTCATAAATGTTTTGGAAAGAAGTACATAAATTTTCTGTCATTTTACAGTAATTGTGTCGTGTAGCTGTTGCATTGATTAGTCTTTTGTTCCTTTTGTTTTTTTTTTCCCTCTATTTTTCCCTAAGTCTAACCCAGGATTCATCTCTGGCTCTCTCCATAGATGCCCTTAATGTTAGCAATCTAGGAAATTAAACTGCTGTCATTCATTCTCAGAACTCTAGTAACATGCTTCAAAATAATACATTTTATTAAACTTGTAAATGAGAGGGGACATGAGGAGAGACGTGGGACCTGACCTGTACCAGAGTCCACTCTGAATTGGATCGCTGTGGGTTTAGCCAGCGATAGCCCACAGATTATGACTTTTTTCTCATTGTTTTCCTCTGTGTGTGTTTGCTAAGACATCAGTATAAATCTCAGAGCCTACAGTGGGCCACAGTGGGTCATTTCCAGGCCAAACACAACAGATCTGAGACCAGATGATGGTGGTGCATAGACTAACAGGCAACACAGGCTCTGAACAGCTTAAGCAACTCTGAATTTTAAAGGTTATTCACCACTGTGAATGAAAAAATCTGCAAAGTTTCATCAGAATCTAACATCAGGCTGTAAAATATTACATTTTAATGGATGTGTGGTCAGGTTTTTCTGTTATTATGAATTCAGTCACTCATACATGCATCCAACACGAGTCGAGTCAACTCAATAGGGTGTGTGTGTGTGTGTGTGTGTGTGTGTGTGCATACGCGCGTGCGTGAGTGTGGTTATTATGTCAAATCTCCAGGTAACACTGCAGTCACGTCCAGTTTCTGGAATATTTGCAAGAAATTGCAGTATCCGTATCAAAGACTTAAAGCACCATACCACCCATTTTTCATGTTTGAGCCTAATATATTCAATTTTCATACATGTTACGTTACTGACAATCATTTCCCAAAGGATAAAACTGTATTTCAGCTTCCTGATATTCTGCAAAGCCCTGCGATAGACTGGTGATCTGTCCAGGGTGTACCCCGCCTCTTGCCTGATGACTGCTGGGATAGGATCCANCCCCCCCATGACCCTTAACAGGACAAATGGGTATGGAAAATTGATGGATATTCTGCAAAATCTTTTAGTTTTTCAAAATCAAATATTCAAGTGATACACCCACCTTAAAAATCCACGTTTTGCATGCTAATAGTTATGCAGTCTTATGAAGTCACGGTCATTTAAATTTTTCCATAAACACAGGTCTTCTTTTGGGACTATATTCCCTGGTGGAGATATACATTCACTCCACACTTTTTATTGCACCTTAAATGCTAAAATTACGTAACTTTGAAAAAAAAAGCTGAATACATGTCTTGTTGGTGATGATGGATTACCTATCCCAAGAATGTTTCAAGTCTCAACAAGTTGATTTTAATAGCGTACCAGAATGAACTGAAACCAGTGGCGGTCTGGAAGGTAGGAAAAACATTTTTAATTCACTATTCCACTAGTATGCTATGGGAAATGATTGTCAGTAACCTTACATGTATGAAAATTCAGTATATTAGCTCAAACCTGCAAAATGGATGGTATGGTCCTTTAATGTGCAATAACTGAAACTCATCTGAAATCATTCATAAATCACCAGTTATTGTTTTCTTGTGTTTACCAAAAGTCACTTTACACAAGTGTTAGCTGAATTTACAAACAAGCACACAAGTCGTACTTGGGACATTATCATGAAATATATTCATACAGTGTATTCATAATCATGCTCACCAGTTATATCTGTCTAAAATTATTTTTGTAGAACGTTTATATTTAATGTCTGTTTATTTTCATTGATTAGTTGGGTGAAGAAGATGCAAGTCTTTTTGTACTTCCCAGACAAATGGTCCCCAGAGGAAGACATGATGTTTTGGTGACCTCTGACTCTTCCTGTAGTGCAAAACCAGGTCAAAATTTCCACCTGTACATAAAGCACATTATGAAATTTTCTGAGCATATTCAAACTACCCAGAGAATTACCCATTTTGATTTTAATGGCTGGTATTACCTTTCCTCAAGACAAATTAAATTTTAGCCCCACTGTTGGTAAGTCAGATCATTGTGTTTGTCATGTTGGCATCCTGATTTCTTGCATAGTCAATATTTTGTCGTTGTCTCTCATGACCTCTATTAGCATACCTGTTGTTGTAGAGACTGTTATTCCTCACTGGTCCACCAGGTGTCACTAGTGAGCTTTCCCATGCCTGACATCCTTACCTAACTCCCACACCTGTTCCTTATTTCTCCTCATCAGATCTCCAGTATACAGGCTGCATGTAGCTGGAAAGTTGTAACTGTGAATTACATCATTTACCTCCACAGACAACATGGATGCCTGCGTGAAAACGTTTGTTTTATTTACTCTGTCGGACCAACAGAAGCTACGTTTTAAAATTTATGAGCTATTTTCCTTTTTTAAAACAGCTATTGCATTCAAAGTGTTATTCTGATTTATGAATAAAATTACTCTGCTTTTACCGCTAGCTACATTTGGCAGGCTGCCAAATATTGGTGTTGAATCAATCAGATAGGTAGTCGATGTGGAAAAATAAGGTATTTGTATCCCTCTGGATCCAAAAAAAGAAAGGTCAAAAAAGCCAAAGAGGAAAAACTGGCCCAGAATACGTAAGAAATCATCATTAATTTAACCCCTTTTCCTTAAAAAGGTCATTTGTTTTTGGTGTTGCTGTTCGCTTAAAATGGAAAAACGTTTTGTCAGTAGCTAAGTAGCTACTTTAGCGCAAAGCCGCCACAGTGACAAAAAAGAAATGCCCACTTTATCCTTACAAGGAGAAAATTAAATCATCATAACAAGATTTTGTTTCTCATTTTAACATGAAAGTATGTGATAATGAGAAATGTTGCTCTCTATAAGGCCGTACAGTTATCTAGTTATAAGAAGATACAAAATTAACTCATTTTAATGAGATACATTCATCATAATAACCAGATGGCATGATGTTGTTAAAACGAGAAATGTTTCTCCTTACATTATAACATGATAATTAGTTCTGTAGAGAAAAAGGAAGGAGGCACTTTGGCCCAGCAGCATTAGCATGGCTCATCTCCTTATAACATGGACATTAGCAAAAACCTTCATCATGTTATAATGAGAAACGTTTGTCGTTTTAACCAGATAATTTTGTATCTCCTTAAAACGAGATAGCTTTGTATCTTGTTATAACAGGAAATGTTTCTTGTTATAACGAGATTCTTTCACGTTATAAAGGAGAAACCATCTTGTTATAACTAGATAATTTTCTCTTTATAACGAGAAAGTGGGCAATTTATGTTGTTGCTGTCACAGTGGGAGCTCTGCACTTCTGTAACTACTACTAGGTGAGCTTCTGCTAACATTTTGTGACCTAATTTGCGTAGTCTACCTTGTTTAACAATAATTAAACTAAAATTCAAGCTTTATTGATAATTAAGTATGCCTTGTCATTCATTCTCATTCAAGTATATTGAAATATGCCCCAGGGTGTCATGGCCATAGTCATGGATTGTCTTGGTTTAAATGGGGGGGCCCCAGTGTAAGATGTTGCACGGGGCCCCAAGATGTTCAGAAATGGCCCTGTCAATACTGAACTCGTGGTTGAGGAATGATAGGGTAGGAAAGAATAGGAAGGCTTGACTTTCCGAGTAGAAATACTTAGTTGAGGGAGTGTTTTCTTGAGGCTTTTTTCCAGTTGGAAGGCGTAAATTCTGAGAGTTCAAAGTTTAACTCCAGTGCATCCTTATACCTGCCAGTTTCCCTTCATTCTCCACCAGATCATCTTATCCAGTTATTAGCCACTTGAACTCTTGCCTGCTTTGTATTTACTTGTGTTTTCATCTGTTGTCTCAGACTTGCTTTTGCGACTCATATACAATTTCAGCTTTTCAGCTTTGGTGCCTGCTGTCTTTATTGTCTTTATGAGAATTCAACACAAACATAAGTTCAAACTTAAGTTTTGATGCACGGCCAGTCATATCTACAAAGTACTCTGTGTGTTGTTCGTGAGCTAAATAAATGTCAAATTCCATTTTTTTATTCTGGCAGGAGAGTTTGTAAAGTAATAAAATCACAAAACCCTGCAGCACATTTTTCTTTCATGACACAGACTCTCAGTGAGCATATGAAAAAGACAATCAATGAGTCACAATCTGAATTTCAGAAAGTCCCGAATCATTCAAACCAGAGGTATAAACACATTATACACACCCTATATTCACTTTTCTTAAAACATTAGGTGTGTTAAAATATGACTTATACCCTTATACTCTTAATATTCTCACTTAAATTCATAAAAACATCAGTTCACACCAGTGAAAACACTCCACATGCTGCACCAAAGCACAACTTTTAGTACAGTATTAAAGGAGCATACCAGCGATTGTGCAATCCACAGGCACACATTAAATTACTGACAACCATTTCTCAAAATATTAGGGGTACATTTCAGAATTGTTTTTCCTACCTTCCAGACTGTCATTGTTTTCAATTCATTCCAGTTTGCTGTAAAAATCAACCTGTAGAGACTTGAAACGCATTTTAGATACGTAATTCATCACGAAAAACATGACATATATTAAGTTTTTTGTCGAAGTAACTTTACTTAACCGATCAAAGAGCCGCATGGAAGATAGTGTATTTCTCCGCCAGGAAATATAGTCCCAGGAGAAGATGGCTTTTAGCAGGCAATTAAAACAGCAGTGCACAATCATGCAGCCAAGTTGACACTTCTTGCAGCAAAACTATGTGGCAATCTATAGTCTTCCTCAAGCAAGTCACCACCCTCCTTCTCCTCCTCCTCCTCCTCCTCCTCCTCATGTATTCCAACCACTACATGAGCAAAGTTTGCCATGATGCTCCAACCGATCAGATCCAAACTTTCCACTTAAATAAACTGACTAATCAACTGGGCAGGAATATCTATCAAATTTGTTGATTACTTCACATATGGGGTATGTGCATGTTAAAACATATTAGAAAATAAAATAAAAATTCAGGTCCCAAAAGAGTTCTGGAGGTGTGAAGATATCTTATACACACATACAGTATGTGGGCTCAATTTTAGGCTCACTTTTATTTTCCGTGTATCTGCTGCCACTTGGTCAGATTATGCAGAGGCATAACGTGTCCTTTCATTTTTATGCAGATGACACAGATATACCTCCCCTGAGACCCAGTGATTTTAAAGCCTAGGTCACATTTTAGACTGTCTTAAAGACATCAACTGTTGGATGGCTCAAAGTCTGAAATAATTTTTAATTAATAATTTTTTTTGAATTAATAATTACCTTTGGTTCTCCCAGCTCCTGTGATTTTATCAGCAATGGTCTTGGCCCTTTATCTATTAATATTAAACTATCTGCCAGAAACTTAGGTGTAATCTTAGATTGGGATATGACTTTTGAACTGTACGTTAAAAAACTGGACCAGTCCTGCTTTTTCCAGCTCAGATCCATTGCTAAAATTAAACCAATGCTCTCCTACAACAATCTTGAAAATATCATTCACAGCCTTATTTTCTCCAGACTAGACTATTGTAACTCTCTTCTTTCTGGCATTAATCAAAAATTAATCTCACGCCTCCAACAAGTTCAGAATGCAGCAGCCATGGTTCCAGTAGACAGCATCACATCACCCCTGTCCTGGCATCTCTCCATTAACTCCCTGTCATTTTAGAATTGATTTTAAAATTCTTCTAACTACTTTTAAAGCTTGTTTAGGTCTGCTCCTAGTTGTATTTGTGACATGTTAACATCCTATGAGCCAGACGCAGCCTCAGATCCTCAGGCTCTAACCTCCTTACAGTTACCAAATCTAACCTGAAAACCAAAGGTGACCGGGCCTTTATGGTTAGAGCCTCAAAGCTCTGAAAATCAGTGTCTGCTTTTAAATCGCAGCTCAAGATCCATTTTTATAGACTTACTTTTATGTGATGTCATTTTTTTTTAGTGTTTGCTGTATTGTTTTTAATGCCTTATTTTTTGTTTTGTGTTGATCTGTCTGTTTTGTTGATTCTTTTATTAGTTGTCAAAGCACTTTGTAAACTCTGTTTTTAAAGGTACCACATAAATAAAGATTATTATTGTTATTGTTATTATTATTATTATTGTTATTATTATTATTATTATTATTATTATTATTGTTGTTATTATTATTATTATTATTATTATTATTATCTGTATGATAGCTGCCATATTTATCCCACATTGATTTTAAGTGACATTTGCGCACATCCTCAAGATTTCATCGTTTGCATTTTCAACATGCAGTAACCTAAAAAAAAACACTGTGGGGGCAGTGATGTCATCAACTTTTTTTTGTTGACATCACTTTTGTCATGCAGCGGCACAGTGGCGTGACAGTTAGAATAATAATGAAGCTACAGGATTCGTTTACTCTGATGGCCTCATGTAGCATCTATTCTCTGGAGTTATAAAATGCCCTTTTATTTATTTATTTTTTTAATGTTTTTTTTAGATATGCAGTAAATGACGAGCAGCAGTATAAGAGACTAGAAAAGTAAATAAAAGCACTTTGGAAGATAAACAGTCTGCTGAGATGCTGTTCTACATCATATCAGGGAGTTTCCTGTCGGGCTGCGGTTGAACTGCCTTGCTGAAGGGCACCTCGGTAGCCTTTGCTTTAGAATACCAAATATGTTAAGATTATTCATGTATTAGTGTATCTTCTTGTAGTTCCCACATAACAATCCACCATGTGATTCCTGACAGTGGGAACACCGACATAGAGAGGACGCTTGTGTCTGCAGCCAGAGTGCATGATGGGAAGGATATGCATTATTGTTACAGAGGACAAAGGGTTGATTCATGCTCTCCTGTTTCTCTTCTGATTAAGTTAACATTTTTACCCCTCCACCGCTCTCCGGAAACATGTGTGTGTGTGTGTGTTTGTGTGTGGTTTGTGTCTGCCTTGAGCACTGTCAAAGACTGTTTCAAACCTAATTTCAGAAGCTTAAAGGACCATACCATCCATTTTGCATGTTTGAGCCTAATGTATTCAATTTCATACATATAACATTACTACTAACAATCACTTCCCAAAAGCATACTACTGGAACGGTGAATTAAAAATGTTTTTCCTACCTTCCAGACCACCATTGGTTTCAGTTCATTTTGGTAAACTATTAAAAACAATTTATTGATACTTGAAACATACATTGTCTTCTGTGCAGGGATAGGTAATCCATCATCGCGAACAACACATGGGTTCAGGTTTCGTTTTAGAAGTTATGTAATTTTAGCATTTTAACACAATAAAAAGCATGGCTGAATGTATTTCTCCACTGGGGAATACAGTCATTACGATCAGTAATTTATCGAAAATTTAAACGACCGTGACTTCATAATTTTGCATAACTATAGCAGGTGAAACATAGATTTTTAAGGTGGGTGTATCGCCTGAATATTTGATTTTGAGAGATTAAGAGGTTTTGCAAAAATATCAGGAAAGCTGAAATACGGTTTATCCTTTGGGAAATGGTTGTCAGTAACATGTATAAAACTTGAATATATTAGGCTCAAACAAGCAAAATGGCCAGTATGGTCCTTTAAAGCCCAGACAGACTTTCAGCTCACGTTGCCATGCTTCAAATGAAGCAATTTGAGCGAGAGCTACATCACGAGGGCTGCTGCTGTTTGCAGAAAGTGACCACAGCGAGTTGCTTCATTTCACAAAGCAAAGAGGAGCTTCATCCATTCCATTTCTACTCAAACAAACTCAAGACGGTGCGGCATCTGTCAGCAAACAGGCAGACGAGGCGTTCTGCAGGAGAGAAGAAGCTCACGAGTGTGTTTTTNTTTTTTTTTTTTTTTTTTACTGACAGTGAGACTTTTGGATCCTATTTGTCAGATGTTCCTCTTCAGTGGGTGAAATAAAAGGAAAATATAAATGGACATGCAGTAAAGGAGATGAAGTCGCACTAAACATGCTTCACAAATGTGACCTCTGAAAGTGAATATGGCCATTATTCTAGTGTTGATCTGTTTTTTTTTACTTACATTTTTCAAACCTTGTGAGTTTTGCGTGCTGTGTTTTGGTTTGAACCCACACTAAGCTGTTACATAACACACCTCAAAGCTGTACTTGAGTAAAAAGTAGAAATACACACACACACACACACACACACACGCACGCACACACGCACACACATCTATCTATCGATCGATCGATCTATCTATCTATCTATCTATCTATCTATCTATCTATCTATCTATCTATCTATCTATCTATCTAAGGGAAAACATGCAGGACTAAATCAGTGCTTTGCAGTAAGGAAAAGGAGGTTGTGAGTTTTATGCTCCTAAAAAGTAAATATCTATTTAAGCTTTCATCTTTTTTTTTAACTTATTTAAAGTAGAGACATTATTTAAAAATGACTGTTAAAAGTGAAATTCTCCCAGTAGAAAAAAGAAAACTTGAGTAAAAGTCATTAAGTATCTGATGTTAATTTTGCTCAAGTATCAAAAATATTTATTTGATAATAAACATACTTAAGTATTGAAAGTTAATGCAAAAGTGCTGTTTATAAGAGTTAACCGATTAAAAACAAACTTTCTCAAAATTTCAGTGTTTCACGTTTCATGGAGAATTAACTTCCCTTAATGTGCTCCTTCAGGTTAGATGGTGGTTTTGTTTTTTTGTTTGTTTTTTTTTTGGCTCAAATTGGCTCTTCATTCAATAGAATGGAAAAAAAAAACATTTGCCTTTAAAGAGAACCTGTGTTTGTCCTCGTCGCTTGCAGTGGGTTAAAAAGCAACTCCACCTTTGTCTGATGATGACGATGTTGCACCTTCTTCTGCTGTAAAAATGTCTCTGAGATATTTAATCCATCACAGCAAACACAACATCCATTAAGCTTTTTACCAAAGTAACTTTATTTAACCGATCCAACATAGAGTTGCACAGAAGACGATGTATGTCTCCGCCAGGAAATATAGTCCCAGGAGAAGACGGCTTTTACTGAGAAATTNGACGATGTATGTCTCCGCCAGGAAATATAGTCCCAGGAGAAGACGGCTTTTACTGAGAAATTAAAATGGCTGTGCTTTCTACAATTGTGTGTAAGTGTTAGCAGGTGAAACATTCAATTTTCAAATGTTCATCTGAACATTTGATTTTGAAAGATTAGGGGATTTGGCAAAATAACAGGAAAGCCAAAATACAGTTTTATGTTTTGGGAGTTGTTTGTCGATAACGTTAACATGTATGCACGTAATGTGTACTGTGCTTAAACATGCAGAATTGCTGGTATGGTCCTTTAAAAACATATGGCTCACATGTTGAAGATTCATTGTATGATGTGCTGTGAGAGCGATGACAGTGTCTCCTCACTCAAACACTCTAATATATCAGGTAAAGGCTGGTTTTGAGGCTTAAATTATGTTTTCAGATCCATTTTGTTGCTCCGTCACTGATTTATAATTTTAAAAAAACATGTAATCCTTTAGGAAAAGAGATTTACAGCCATGTGGTCTTGACCCATGATTAGTTTGTGTTATAATGTCTGTAATTTCATGTGGTATGATTTTACCATCTCTTTTCCTCATTAATGTGATCAATGTGTTGACTGGAGTTGATTTAGTCTCTTTGACTGTTTTAATTTTCACCAAACATCCATTTGTTTGAAAGAGGTAAAGACTTTACTGAAAACTAGACACTTGACAAGTAGCACTGTTTCCAGGCTGCAGCTCGCCGCGTAAAGCACAAGTCATTTCAGGAAAGCGGCATGGCTGAAATGTTGGCCGCTGATAAACCTTGTGGTTGTTTTGAGGGATCAGCGGCAGTGTTTGTTTCCAAACGCTCCCCCTCCCCAAGCCACCGACCCCGAGGTCGGAGACAGAAAGCGTGGGAATTTTTCACACAGAACGAGGCTTGGAGCTCAGAGAGGACAGCTAGTTATTCATTCACAGGCTTGTTGTGATGCTGCCTCGTGCTCTCGGTTCATACTTTTATCATACTTATTCTCTTATCCAGCACTGGACATACGGTGAGGCCGAGCACTTCCTAAACTGACAATATTACAAGTAACTACTGAAGGGGTCAAGGGTCATGAGTCGTAATGAAGGGTTAAAGTTGAGGTTCTGACCAAACTGTACTGATGTTTTTATTTGTGACTGTAAATGGAAGGTTGATACATGCGGGTATAATTTCCTCCAGGATTTTAAGTAGCTTCAAAAGTAAAGCAGATTGATGTAAACTGTTTTAATCGTACATGTTGGATTAGTGCGCATGGTGTTAGTGTGTTTGGGATGCAACGTGCACAACTATACACACATTCAACCTTAAACGAGGCGTAAGAACAGTTTGCTGTGTCAGTGTGTTGTGAAGGCTTGGGTGTGAGTGTGTTTTCATGACGTCATGGTGTGCGGTGCAGCTGCAGCTGTGGAGACCAACAAGCCCCCAGATCAGCGCTGGGCTGTGTGTCTGATTATCAAACATGGAAAGTGAGCAGCTGCTCAAAGCCCCCAGGGGCCTGAAAAAAAAAAAAAAAAAAAAAAAAAGCTGGTTTCTGAAGGAATTAAATCCTTTCAAATAAGCTTGGTTGAAGTGTAACACTAACAACTCTAATCTGTACCAACATATCTTTTACTGTCTTACCACATCATATTAACTCACACACACATGCACGCATGCATGCACACACACACACACACACACACACACACACACACACACACACACACACACACACACTGCCAGAACTTTGTGGGATATGTTTTTGAATTCTAACAAAACAATCATCATTTTATATTGGTTAAAATTATGAAAACTTCTGAGTTCTCACTGCTTTCTCTGGAGCTCAGCACATGATGTGAAGAAAAAAAATGGATATCATGTCATGTGCTCATTTCCAGTTCATTTCAGTGCTTGAAGTGGGCCAGTACGCACTGGTACACAGTACCAGGACCTCTGTGATTTTCATTTCAGAGGACCAGGACTTCTTCGGGAATACCAGAACCTCCCATCAATCTTCCATACTCTACTGCAGAACAAGGCAGAGGAAATAGCAAAGGTGCAGCTGGATGAATTAAATCAGGGGACCGTGTGTTTTTATATACCAGGGACTGGCAACTTTGATGAAGACGAGGGTCAATCAAATTTTATTCTCACGGTCAAAGGGCCACACATTAAATAAAACAAAAATCACTGTGAACTCAGTACATACCTGTCAACATTGAGCTTTGAAAGCAAGGGAGATTTTCTTGGGATCTCTCTCCCCCCCCCATCCGACCTGATGACCACCCAGTGGTGACCCCCACAAGAATAAGGGGAGGACTGGCACGTTTTTTGTCCACTTCAAGCATTGCTCATTTTAATTCAATTGTGACCATGTTCTACCAATTTGTTCCCTCATTTTAGGTAAATTAAAGGACCATACCATCATTTTGCATATTTGAGCCTAATATATTCAATTTTCATACATGTACCTGTACTGACAATCATTTCCCAAAGCATACTACTGGAACGGTGAATTAAAAAAATGTTCCTACCTTCCAGACCGTCATTGATTTCAGTTCATTCTGGTACGCTATTAAAATCAACTTGTTGATACTTGAAACATTCTTGGGATAGATAATCCATCATCGCCAACAAGACGTGTATTCAGATTTTTTTTAGATGTTACATAATTTTAGTGTTTAAGCACAATAAAAAGTGCAGAGTGAATGTATGTTTCCACCGGGGAATATAGTCCCAAAAGAAAACCTGTGTTTATGGAAAAATTTAAACGATTGTGACTTCATAAGGCTGTGTAACTATTAGCAGGAGAAACATTGAGTTTTAAGGTGGTTGTATTACTTGAATATTTGATTTTGAAAGATTAAGAGATTTTGCAAAATGTCAGGAAAGCTGAAATACGGTTTTATCCTTTGGGAAAAGATTGTCAGTAACATAAATGTATGAAAACTGAATATATTAGGCTCAAACATGCAAAATGGTCCTTTGAGGTCATGTTATTTGTTCCCTCATTTTAGCTAGATTAAGCCCATGCTTTACCAATTCATTCCCTCATTTTGATTAAATCCTGGTCATGTTTTAATTTGTTGCCTTGTTTTAGTTTGATCGTGGCCTCATTTTATCGATTCGTTCATCTCTCTCCCCCCCCCCNCCCCCCCCAAATGGCTAGAAGACCAAGATTTTCTCAGTAGAAGTGGGATGCTGGGGATTCATCACTAAATCTATGAGTAGTCTACTGAAGAAGATGGGAGTGAGAGAGGTTGCTCCAGCAGCTAATCAAGTCCTTCTCAAATGCAGCAGAAAAAAAGCAGCAATTCGCTTTGGATTAAAAGGAAAGATAACAACTGGGCTGCAAGATGAACACAGGAGGGGATGGAACTGAGGAGGGTGTACCTGGGACGCCAGGTATCACCGTTGAGGCCTCTGGAGATGTCATGGGCTTATCAATGAAACACCAGAGAAGGAGGGTGCCCATCTGATGACNCCACCCTGCCTTTCACCACTCCAATCCCACCGCTAATGTCAAGAGTGCTGATTTACCAGAAACATCAAGTCCTATTAGCTCTACTGATGTGTATTTGCTGTTTTTATTTATTTGTGGATGTCACCCTCTTTTAGCCAGTTGGAATTTGGTGCATGTTTATTAGCTGATTAATTTGCAACATGTGTATTTCCTAGGACCTTCATCCATCTGTGCAACCCCATTCATTTTCCATTGCTTGTCTGGATCCAGGTCACAGAGGCAACCTACTAAGAAAATTAGCCCAGATGTCCTTCTCATTACCCACGTCCTCCAGCTCTTGGGAATCCTACAATGTTCCCAATGGGAATCCTATGATGTTCCATGGCCAGATAGGATATATAATTCCTCCAGTGAATTCTGGGTCTTTCCTGTGGTCTTCTTCCAGCTGGGTGTGCATGAAATACCTCAACCAGGAGGCTTCCAGGAGGCATCTTGATGAGATACCACATCAGCCAGCTCTTTTTGATGTGATTGAGCAGCGGTTTTACTCTGAGCTCCTCCCTGATGTCCAAGCTTCTTATCATTGTCTTTAAGGGTTCGTCCTGGCAATCTATGGAGGACTCTCATTTTGGTCGCTTGTATCCGTAATCTCATTCTCGACCAGTAGATTGAGAGCTTTGCCTTCAGGCTCAAATTTCTTTTCACCATACAAGAAAACATTGCAGACATTGCATCAATCCACCAATTGATCTCTTGGGTCGTGCCTCACTTCCTGGATCCTGCCAATCAAAACTTAAACTGCTATACAATCTCTGTACTCGTGGCCAATAACATTCAACATGAAACTGAGGTATAATCAAGACCCCAAAACCCCGTTTATCTCAGGTGCTCAGGTTTTTGGAGTCCACTGAAGTCTTGCTGTGAGCATTGCAGAGCCATCCGGAAGAGGGGATGGGGCGGGTGCTGGGAGCAGGTTGGTGGTAAGGATGNCTTTCTCTCTTTCAGCAACAGCAGCTATAATCTATTCATGGGGCTCCTTGAGGGAAAAAGAGCCCAGCTGCTCTAATTTGAGGATAAAGAGGAGACCACTTTTGTTCTGTCGCTCAGGCTCTATTTCATGAAGCAAACCTCACATCGACCNCCTCTTCTTCCTCCCCCTCCACCCATCATCACTGCCCCCTTTCATTCCAACACTCCCCCATTTTGCACAACCTGCCAGAGAAGATATTTTGCATATTATGCTGCATTTGTTTTGATGGTTTTAGATTGTAAAATGTTTTCATACATTTTTCTATCAACTTATTCATGCCTGAATGAGCTTAAAATAAAAAAAAAAGAAAAGAAATAGCCAAACATTTCATCATGTCTCTATATTCTCTCTGTATATTTCTATAAATGTGGCATTAGGAGTTATTTTACATTCTTACCCTTTTTTTCTTTAATCTCCACCATTTTTTTTTTTTCACCATTAGTTACTGCATGGGAATCATTACAGTTTTACATAATCTGATGTGCTGAACACACTTACCGGTTACATACAGTATATTCACGCTTATGTGCGCACGCACACACACACACACACACACACACACATAGTTGACACTGACCTATAGCAGAGAGCATTTATTTTGAAGGATGTAAAGTGATTTTTGTTATCTTTTTGTGATGCTTTGTGACAGTGGCAAAAGTCGAAATAAAAAAGATTAGAAACAGCAAGTGTACAGATAATTACAAAAATGCGGTGTCTTTGGCTGTTTTTTTTTCCAAATCTTTATTCGAGAACAAAGAATAATATGAACAGATACAACATACCTCAGGCAATACAAATTAGGCAAGATACATCAAAATGAAAGCTGAGGATATAAAAAAAAGAAAAGAAAAATTAAATTAAATATATTAAAATATTTCTCCTGTTAATTCTGGGAAATGAGACACAACAAGGCACTTTTGTGATTTTCTGGAAGACTTAAAGGACCATACCAACTGTTTTGCATGTTTGAGCCTAATATATTCAATTTTCATACACGTAAGGTTACTGACAATCATTTCCNTGCATGTTTGAGCCTAATATATTCAATTTTCATACACGTAAGGTTACTGACAATCATTTCCCAAATGATGAAACCATATTTCAGCTTTCCTGATATTCTACAAAACCTCTTAATCTTTTAAAATTAAATATTCATGTGATACACCCACCTTAAAAATCGATGTTTTGCCTGCTAATAGTTATGCAGCCTTGGTTCTTAAAATTTTTCGATAAATGCAGGTCTTTTTTTGGGACTATATTCTCTGGTGGATACATACATTCACTCCACACTTTTTATTGTGCTGAAATGCTAAAATTATTAATACTTCGAAAAAAACCTGAGTATATGTCTTGTTCACGATGATGGATTAGCTATCCCATGTTTCAATTTGTTGCAAGTTGATTTTAATAGCATACCAGAATGAAGTGAAACCAATGGAGGTCTGGAAGGTAGGAAAAATTTTGTTTAGCTCACTGTTCCAGTAGTATGCTTTGGGAAATGTCAGTAACTTTACATGTATTAAAATTGAATATATTATGCTTAAACATGCAAAATAGACAGTATGGTCCTTTAATGTTTTCAAAATTCTTCTATTCCAAAAGAACGGGTTAAAAATTTGGCAGGGATCCACAGAATTTCTTTTTGACTTTCTTTGTTTCTGAATTTTTAATCGCAGTAATGAGATCACCATTCCAGAAAAGGGTCCAAACAGAAAATGCAGGATGAAGCTGTTGTTTTTATACAATTAGCATTTAGCATTGAGGCTTTAAGCGCTCCTCCTGTCAGATCAGCGGCTCCCGGTGCGCTGGAGTCCACGTGTGAAAGCACTTCCGCACAGGACTGTGAACCGATGGCAAACACAAACCGAGCTTATGAATATTGATAAGAGGTGGGGCTTATTCTGACATAGCCCCGCCCCCTGTTGGTGGATATTACCCCTCCTCTCCTGCTGCTGAACTTACCGTCGGGGCTCCAGCAGCCGTCATTCCTGCGCAGACGTCGCCGGGGTTTTGTTGTTGCATGTGGGCAGCCGCAATAAAAGAAAAGCGGGACAATAGCAGACAAAAGGTTTCTGTGGAGGAAGGGGGCAGGACGCTTTTTTTTTTGTCAGGACTTCAGTAATCCTGGGAAGATTCTTTTTGTGAAGAAAAGCCGCAGCCCTGCATGTCCCATCCGGAGAACTATAAATCTGGAGCGGAGGCTCGCACCGACTTCTAGTGAGACATCAGAGCCGCCAGGCAGCATCCAGCCGCCGGCATGATCCTCAGACGGAGCTCCGTCCTCCTCGCCGCCTTCATCCTGCACTCTGCCCGCATCCAGGTACACCAGACTCCCGCTTATTTTGACCTCATTTAGCTGTTTACCTGCAGGAACTAAAACGCGAGCTGCGAACACTTTGAGGTGGACGCGGAGATTAAAATAACAAAAAAAAAAAAAAAAAAAAAAAATCACATTTTGGTGAACATGCAGATTGTGTGTTTGAGGTCAGCGCTGCTTTCAGGAAGTATAAACTGCGCTAAAAGGAACAAAAACCCTTAACTAGAAACTTTAAAACCCTCTTGAAGTTGCTCGTATTGGCATGACCGTGAAGTATACGGGCTATAGAAATGAAGTTAACAGACAAACTTGTAAATGTTGGTAAGTCTTATATTAAAACCACAGTATGACCTCATTCATCAGATCCTGTAAGAAGTGAAAGTGTTGTAAAGTTTGACAAGGTTGAACTGTCATGCTGCAGTTTTGCTCTTAAGGGAACTGAATCCTTGATAACTGAGAAAAAACTTATGTCTGCCCTTACATGAGCCATTAAGGGATTTTAATCCCTGAATTGTTTTAGGGTGAGAAAAAGACGTTATGGATTTAAGTGTTTCCTTTAGATGAAAAAGTTTAGAAAAAAAAAAACCCATAAATGTCAGATGCAGCAGCAGTTACATCTTTACAAACTCATGCTATTCAAAACCACAGAACTTTATTTGAAAATTTAGTTCAGATCCCAATGTTTTAAGGAACACTTCGTCCCTCAGTCCACTTATTCTAAGAGATGAGCTTGATGTTTATGTAGGTTTGTGCAAAGGATTTAAAAAAAAACAAACATTGATACCTGTTTAATGGTACGTTTGTCCAATAGTGGAAATTACATTTGATCTTTTTTAGTTTTAGATCATAAATACTTTGTTTTGTGAACATGAGAAAGCTCTTTCGTAAGATTGCACACATTTATTGTACTTTTTGCAAATGCATATACATTGATGATAAACTAAATCATTGTTATGCTTCAGATAGATAGACAGATATTTTATTGATTCAGAAAATTCTCATGTTTTTGTAGCGTAAATGGCAGTAAATGTGTCGCTTTGAGCTGAGACAGATGGAAGCGTGTTTCCTTTCTGTGTAAAAGTAAAAAAAACAAAAAAACAAAACAAAACACATTAGTGTCAGATGCACCAGTGGTTACATCTTTGCAAACTCATCTTATTCAAAACCACACAACTTTATTGAAAAATGTAGACCAGATCCCACTTTTCGAAGATATTAAATGGCTGGATTTTGGGGGAAATGTTGGGAAACGTGTTTGTAGACAGCAGTGTTTCAATTTCATGGGATGTTGCAGCTATAACGATCACGCTGTCCTGCATTTGAAGAGTGAGTGTGTTAGTGTGATGGTGCACAGCTGAATGGTGTGATCAAAGAGCAGATACACATTATGAAGTGATTGGAATGTTTTTCTAATTTTAAAGAAGAAATTCAAGAGGTTAAACAGGTTTATTGTGCAAGATGATCACAGAATGTTGCTTTAAAGTGTAAAGATGTAGATTTCCAACAATACTTAGATGTTTGAGCCCAATATATACAATCTGTATATATGTTACATTACTGATCATCATTTCCCAAAATATACTATTGTAGCGGTAAATATTAAACCTGTTTTTCCTACCTTCCAGCTTGGTTTGAGTTCATCCCAGTACACTATAAAAATCAACTTGTAGAGACTTGAAATGTGCCTGCATGAGATACATAATCCATCACAGCGAACAAGATGTCTATTAGGGTTTGTGTTTTTGTTTTTTTCTGAAGTAACTTTAAGTTTTAAGTAACCGATCCAACATAGAGCTGCACGGAAGACAATGTATGTCTCCGCCAGGAAATATAGTCCAAGGAGAAGACATTAAAACAACTATGCCTTCTACAATCATGCATAAGTGTTAGCAGGTGAAACATTGAATTTTAAGGTGTGTGTGTATTACCTGAACATTTGATTTAGAAAGATTAGGGAATTTAAAAAAAAAAAAAATAACAGGAAAACTAAAATATGGTTTTATTGGTTTTATGTTTTGGAAACTGGTTGTCAGTAACGTAACATATGCAGGTTGTATATGTTGGGCTCAAACACGATCGCCGGTATGGTCCTTTAAACCTACAGTAGTCCTGGGTGAAGGATGTAGCTGCTGCTAACCTGCTTACCTGTCCACAGGTTTCCTTGGCTTCAGGACATTTTGAGCTGCAGATTCTCTCGATGCAGAATGTAAACGGTCAGCTGCAGACCGGTGCTTGCTGCGATGGAGCCCGGGACGTAACGGACGGACGCTGCACGGCGGATGAATGTGATACCTACTTCCGTGTTTGTCTGAAGGAGTACCAGCTGAAGGTTTCCTCTGCTGGGCCCTGCAGCTTCGGCGCTGCCTCCACGCCGGTGCTTGGTGGGAATACCTTTACTTTACGCAACGCCAAGAATGACAAAGCCCGGATCGTGTTACCATTCAGCTTCGCTTGGCCGGTGAGTCAAAACATTCCCCAAAGTCATGTTTGTCACAGCTTCAGCCATGTTTTATTTTTGTTGTCAGGAAACCAGATATTTAACTAAATGGCAGAATTAAGCCAATGGAGCATTTAATGATGGCGAACGGCGTCTATATATCAGGGGCCAGGATGGAGGAGTTAGGAAAGATGGGCTTTGTAATGTACCCATGATCTTTTTTGGAAATTTGTGTAAAGCTGAAACGGAACGAAAGTAAAGAACAGGATTGAATCTGCTTCTGAAATGTTGCTAAAGGCCAATAAAATATGAACGAATGTATGATTTTTTTCTATTGCAGGAATACATGAACTTCCTCCCAGGCTTCATAGGCCGGAGAGGACGTGTCTAAATGATTCTTTAAAGGACCATACCAGTCATTTTGCATGTTTGAGCCTATTATATTAAATTTTCATACACGTAAGGTTACTGACAATCATTTTCCAAAGCATACTACTGGAACGGTGAATTAAAAATGTTTTTCCTACCTTCCAGACCTCCATTGGTTTCAGTTCATTCTGGTATGCTATTAAAATCAAAGTGTTGATACTTGAAGCATTCTTGGGATAGGTAATCCATCATCGTGAACAAGATGTTTATTCAGATTTTTTTTAGATGTTACATAATTTTAGTGTTTAAGCACAATAAAAAGCATGGAGTGAATGTATGCCTCCACTGGGAAATATTCCAAAAGAAGACCTGTGTTTATGGAAAAATTTAAAGGACCGTGACTTCATAAGGCTGTGTAACTATTAGCAGGAGAAACATGGATTTTTAAGGTGGGTGTATCACTTGAATATTTGATTTTGAAAGATTAAGAGATTTTGCAAAATATCAGGAAAGCTGAAATACGGTTTTATCCTTTGGGAAATGATTGTCAGTAATGTAACATATGAAAACTGAATATATCAGGCTCAAACATGCAAAATGGATGGTATGGTCCTTTAATCTTTAGAGTTTGTCACTAGGAAATGGTGTCACAATCTCAGTGTAACAAGCTTGTTTTCTTTATTTTCATGATTGTAATCTTGATAAACAATTACTTTGAGGTCAGGAGAGAAAAAAATGAAAGGTAATCAGGTTCTGAAGCATCACAGTCTTAGAAAACTCCATATGAGAGCTGCAGTGACTCGTTACCTTTAAAGGAGCATACAGGTGATTTTTTTTGCATGTTTGAGCTCAAAAAAGACAATATGCATACATGCTACATCATTGCCAACCATTTTCCTAAACATACTACTGAAGCAGTAAATTTTAGAATTGTTTTTCCTCCCTTCCAGACTGACATTTTCTGCTTTTCCATCCAACTTAAGTATTTTTTTTTAAAAGGACTTAATGAAATTTGACTTAAGTTGTGTTTCCATTCACTCAGCCAGAGGAGCTGTACGTGATTCAGACACATGTTTGCTTACGTAATCAAACAGAGATGGAAATATATACACTGAAAGTAGTTGCACTAATAGAGACTAACGGTTCTGTGGAGGGTCCTTATTTTAAATTTAGTAAAGTTATACACAGTATTGTTTAAAAAAAAAAAGAGACAGGGGACAGCATATTCTCTTCATCAGTTTTTGTTGGCTGAAATGGTGGCTCTGGCCATGGTCTGGTGGTTTCCATTTTGGGTTGTCAAGGAAACACGCTGGTGCAGCAGGGATTGGGCAGCAGACCGAGATTGTCACACAATTTAAATGTCAATTTAAATTACTAACCAGTTTCCATCCACTTAAGTCATTTCTTCTTGAGTCGACTCGTCTGCTAAACCGCCTCTGCTTAGCGTCTTAACTTTTTAAACGGCTTACGGACTTACAACGACTTTGCTGCATTTCCGTCCACCTTTTTAAAGTTGTTTAATACTAAGTTGTTTTAAAAAGTTGGATAGAAATGTGGTTATTGACTTCAGTTCATTCCAGTACGCGGTTAAACTTAACCTGTAGAGATTTGAAACACGCTTGAGATACGAAATCCATCACAGCAAGCATGACTTTTTTGTCAAAGTAACATAATTTTAGTGTTTCAACATAGAGCTACACAGGAGAAAATGTATGTCTCTTGCAGGGAATATAGTCCCAGGAGAGAAATTAAAAATGACTGTCCTCTATATTCAGACACACGTTAGCATAAGAGACATTGAATTTTAAGGTGGATGCATCAGCTGAACATTTGTTTTGAAAAATTTGGAATTTTGGCAAAAAACACAAAATCTAAAATACATGTTTTATGTTTAGGAAAATGGTTTTCAGGGACGTAACATGTATGCGGCTTGTATTACTGTGGGTTTAACACGCAGAATCACCGGTATGGTCCTTTAAAGCCAAAAAACTCATGCTGGAGTTCCTCAAAGGTTTAAATGTTGAAAATGAATGAGTGCAGGAGGCTGTTCTCTTGTTTAAAGAGCCTTGGCTGATTTGCAGACAATTGTGTGTGTGTGTGTGTGTGTGTGTGTGTGTTCAGGCAGTAAAACACCTGCAGCATTACCNACAATTGTGTGTGTGTGTGTGTGTGTGTGTGTGTGTTCAGGCAGTAAAACACCTGCAGCATTACCACACAATGAGCCCAGGAAGCAGCACGTCAGCCCATTTTTAGAGCAGCGCTGAGCTTTCTGTGTTTTTCTGTCTTTATTTTTTGTATGTTTTTTTGTTTTTTTTTTTAAACTTTGCACCACATTTGTCCTTCAATTCTGATCTGAAAACAATTGATAGAATTTATTGAACGGAAACTTTAAAGTGACAGTGAGGCAGCAGGTTGAGAAAATGATTTTTCATAGACGGTTTATTTCATCAGACTTAATGAAAAACTGAAAGATAAGATGAAAGGTACTCTTCTTATTTGTGTGTATGTGCTTTGATTATACTCCAATTAAGGCAAAAATCAAGTTTTTTTCTACCTTCATGTCAACACCATAATTAGATAGAAATTGATGTTATCTTACTGAGTAACAGACCGAGATTATGCAATTGTAAATTGATTTATTAAAGCATATAAACATTATAATCGTAATGAGTCGCCTCTACTTGGCAGATTCTCCCTCATATTCTGATTAAGCAACATGCCATGTTAGGAAACAATGGCATCCTCTAATTCTGTCCATGAAAACACTTCCTCGCATTTTTGCCTTAATTGGAGTATATATAGTATACACATTTTTAAAAAAGTGAGTATTCTTTGCATGTAAATGTACTGATTATTTTGTTAGCGTTCAACAATTACATTTCCCATGAGGCTTAGCTGTTGGCCTGCTGTCAGAGACTGATGGGAAATTTTTGTTGATGTGTTATTTTTGTTCTCATAGCTGAGAGCAGAAGGAGGAATGAGTGGAAGGAAAAAACAAAGAGTGAAGGAAGGAAAGGAGGAAGGTTAAAAGGAGAGAGGGAAGGGGAGAAGGACATAGGAAGAAGAAAAGGCAGGATGGATGGATGAGGAAGGGGATAAAGGGAAAGTGCTGTCTGTAGCCCAACACTCAGCAATGGTTCTTAAAGGACCATACTGGTAGTTTTGCATGTTTGAGCCCATGAAATACTAGCTGCATAAAGGTTACGTTACTGCAAACCATTTTCCAAAACATAAAACCATGCTTTAGTTTTTTGTTATTTTGCCAAATCCCCTAATCTTTGAAAATCAAATGTTCAGGTGACACACACACCTTACACACACAATTTCACACGATTACAGAAGGGATGATTATCTTTTTTTAATGTTTCTGTAAAAGCCGTCTTCTCCTGGGTTTATTTTCCTTGGCGGAGACGTACATTTTCATCTGCGTAGCTCCATGTTGAATCAGTACTAAAATGCTAAAATTACATTACTTTGACAAAACAAAACAAAAATTATAGTTACTGCATTTGCTGTGATTAATTACTTCTCTGAAGCACATTTCAATTCTGCAGAAGTTGATTTTTTTATAGTGTACTGAATGAATGAAAACCAATGGCAGGCTGGAAGGTAGGAAAAACAATTCTAATATTTATGGCTCCAGTAGTATGTTTTATAAAGTGGTTGGGAGCAATGTATGCAGAGTGTATTTATTAGCCTCAGACATGCAAAATCAATGGTGTGCTCTTTTAAGATGCTTTCAGTTCAAAAGTTTGATGCTAAAGTAGGAACCGCTTTACCTGGAGCAATCTAGAAAAGGAACTGCGTGGTTCTTTGGAGCAAGTTCTTCGTATTCCTTGTGAAGATTATGGAAATGATAATAATTGACATTTTCATTGTGACAGCAGCGTCTTTCCACAACACAAACACACAACTTAAAGGACCATACCATTTTGCATGTTTGAGCCTAATATATTCAATTTTCATACATGTAACGTTACTGACAATCATTTTCCAAAGCATACTATTGGAACAGTGATTAAAAATGTTTTTCCTACCTTCCAGACCACCAGTGATTTCAGTTCATTCTGATACGCTATTAGAATCAACTTATTAATGCTTGGAACGTTCTTGGGATAGGTAATCCATCATCATGAACAAGATGTGTATTCAGGTTTTTTCAAAGTTACATAATTTTAGCGTTTAAGCGCAATAAAAAGTGTGGAGTGAATGTATGTCTCCNTTTTCAAAGTTACATAATTTTAGCGTTTAAGCGCAATAAAAAGTGTGGAGTGAATGTATGTCTCCACCGTGGAATATAGTCCCAAAAGAAGACCTGTGTTTATGGAAAAATTTAAATGACCGTGACTTCATAAGACTGCATAACTATTAGCATGCGAAACGTGGATTTTTAAGGTGGGTGTATCACTTGAATATTTGATTTTGAAAGATTAAGAGCTTTTGCAAAATATCAGGAAAGCTGAAATACGGTTTTATCCTTTGGGAAATGATTGTCAGTAATGTAACATGTATGAAAATTGAATATATTAGGCTCAAACATGCAAAATGGATGGTATGTTCTCTTTAACCTTGTAGCGGCTGAGGGACTGCAGTGTTTTATTGCACTCTCTTTTACTAACGATACGGAAACATGCTGGGTCGCTGCCCCAGATTAACATCCATTATGCTTTAGCATGTACATCTGTCTGAACTGCTTCAATTAACATGATCATTGATTTGTATTTTTATTTATTTATTTATTTATTGTTATTATTATTATTATTATTATTATTATTATTATTATTATTATTATTATTATTTGCATTATCTAATTTGTCCTCAGCACTGCTTGCTGTTATAAGTAAGTTATTCCAAGTTCTGTGGCAAAATCTTGTTTTGTTTTGCTTGCATAAAGCTAAGCTAAATGCAGGTCGTCATCCAACTGGGGGGACTTGCATCTGACGAATCAGCAGCATTCCTCTTTTTTTTTTTTTTTTTTTTTGAGCTCTTCCTGGCATTTCTCAAATCATCAGGGAATACTTAACCTGGCGAAGGAGCTACAAAGGATTCTACATTTCCAGGATCAAAATTATTCCTGGTTCCTTGGAGCAAAGTAAGGGAAAGTTGCAGGATTCCTGACATGGTTTACGGATCCATGATGCTCTTGTTGTGTCTCAGCTCCGTGTTTGGAGCTCTTTCAGAAATGTGACTCGGTCCACTGGGAGAGACGTTGGACTGGAAATGTCAAGCTGAACTGTTTCTCTCTTTTCTTTTTTTTTCTTTTTGGCTAAATTTACTTTTAACCAGGTGAAGATTTGCAAAACAGACAGATTGCAAAACAGGACACTTCAGAATGCTGCGGTGGGTGTTGCTGTTGCTTGGTAACTGTCAATAAAGAAAGGAAGGGGGGCGGGGTTACCCTGTGAGGAGGTCTGTGGATGGAAATGGTTGTGTTCCTGCAGAGGTCACTCCTAAAAAATAAATAAATAAATAAAAGATAGGTTAAAGGACCATACCGTCATTTTGCATGTTTGAACCTAATATATTCAATTTTCATACATGTAATGTTACTGACAATCATTTCATAAACATCAATTTTTAAGGTGGGTGTATCGCTTGAGTATCTGATTTTGAAAGATTAAGAGATTTTGTAAAATACGGTTTTTTCCTTTGGGAAATGGTTGTCAGTAACGTAACATGTATGAAAATTGAATATATTTGCCTGAAACTTGCAAAATGGCCAGTGTTATCCTTTAATGTTGAAGGTGAGGAGAGAAGCTAATGTGCTGCTCAGATGGAATAACTTTAAGTCTGTAAATCTGCAGAATTTTAAAGGCTAATGTGTCTCTGAGAGTTTGGAGGCTTCCTCCTGCCAGGAAGATAAATAACAGCTCAAAATCAAAATTCTTTTGTTTCCTGGATGTTTTCATTATATATGCATCCAAACATGTAGGCCACACCCATTTCCACCTGACTAGATTTTCTGCCATTTCAGTTTTTTTTTTTGTTTTTTTTTTTTTTTTNTTTTTTTTTTTTTTTGTATCTTCTCAATTTTGGCTCAGTTGACACAAAATGTTGCATGTAGCATGTCTGGACCAGGCCAGGAAAAAAAAAAAGATTTTTGTTTTCATTATTTATTAGCATTTTGCTACAACTACAAAGCGTTAAAATCTATAATCTGACCATAAAATCCTTCTTCTTATGTGTGTATTTATGTTTGTGTGGGAACAAGCTTCTGCAGGAAGAAAACGTTCCGTCCTTCATACTGAAGTCAAGTTAAGTCAAAGTTTATTTATACAGCACATTTTAAAACAACTGCCGTTGACCAAAGTGCTGTACGATGAAATATGGATCAAAACAAGAAATGTAACTTAACAGTGTATATACAGCATACACATAACTATACATACACATATACAGTGGGGTCCAGATGTCTGAGACCACATAGAAAATCTGTGATGTTTTCCATGTAAATGTGGAAATAATGAGAAAGTCTGACATCACAAGAAGCTTTTTGGAACATTGTCACATCATGCTGGATAACTTGGCTCATCAGGTTTTTACAGACGTGTGGAGATCATGATGCTGTCATTAAAGCAAAAGGGGGTCATACCAAATACTAAGATATTCTGACATTCATACCAAATACTAAGATATTCTGACATTCATGTACATTTTTCAAAGATTCAACCAAATTGTCAAAATTATTTTATCATTTGTAATGAAAAACCTTGTATTAAATTTTTAAAAAATGCAAAATAGAAGCATTTTCACAGTGGTCTCAGACGTTTGGACCCCATTGTACATGCAAGTAAAGCATAAAAACAATTAGCGAATAGAAATTTCAAATCATAGATGGTTTGAACGTTAACGAGCAGAAGTGGGTTTTGAGGCGAGATTTAAATATTGACTTGACAGACAGGAGCAGGTTATTCCATCATTTCAGAGCCATGACGACAAAAACTTGGTCACTGTTTGTCTTCAGTCGAGATCGGGGAGAAGCTGAAAGGGCTAAATCTGATGATCTGAGGGACTTGGAGCTTGTGTAAAGCCTTAAAGGACCATACCATCCATTTTGCATGTTTGAGCCTAATATATTCAATTTTCGTATGCATAAGGTTACTGACAATCATTTCCCAAAGCATACTACTGGAACAGTGAATTAAAAATGTTTTTCCTACCTTCCAGACCACCACTGGTTTCAATTCATTCTGGTACGCTCAGTGCTTGAAGTGGACATAAAAAAAGGTGACAGTATTCTCCTTATCCATGTACTGGTCACCATTGGCTGATCATCGGGTTGGGTCCGGGGGTGGGGGGACCGGTATGTACATGTATATAAATACACAGTCCCCCATTTTAATTTGTCCAGCTGCAACCTTTGCTATTATTTCTGTATTTATGATTGGTTTCCTCTGCATTGTTCTGCAGTAGTGTTACGGAAGATTTATGAGAGGTTACGGTACTCTGAAATGAAAATCACAGAGGTCCCAGTACTGCATAGCGGTATGTACCGGCCTACTTCAGGCACTGGGTATTGTTGATACTTGAAACATTCTTGTCATCATTGTGAACAAGACGTATATTGAGGGTTTTTTTGAAGTTTTGTAATTTTAGCATTTAAACGCAATAAAAAGCATGGAGTGAATGTATGCCTCCACTGGGGAATATAGTCCCAAAAGAAGACCTGTGTTTATGGAAAAACTTAAATGACTGTGACTTCATAAGGCTGTGTAACTATTAGCAGGCAAAATATTGATTTTTATCACTTGAATATTTGATTTTGAAAGATTAAGAGATTTTGCAAAATATCAGAAAATCTGAAATATGGTTTTATCCTTTAGCAAATGACTGTCAGTAACGTAACATGTATGAAAATTGAATATATTAGGCTCAAACATGCAAAATGGTGGTATGGTCCTTTAAATACATCTGCTATGTAAGAAGGAGCTTGATTATTTAAAGCTTTAAAACCAAAAAGGAGCATGTTGAAGTTAATGAGGTAATGATGGAAGCCGGTCGTGTTCTTGTTGTGAGAGCTGGCAGGGTTTGCGTGAGACGAGCGTGGAGCTGAGCAGACACTCGCTGAGCTTTGCTGTGGTTTTCAACTTGGAGCTACAAATGAGGACAAACTGTGCCGTCGCCGTGAACAGAGGATGACACCGTGGAAGCAGTTGGCTCCACTGAGTTTATTTTCTTTGGAGTCGCTGTCGTCGTTTTTGCCCCTGACCTTCCAACACAAGCGGAGAATAAAGGGCCGTTGTTGGGGCCGGCTCTTTGTGAACCTCGGTGGCTGTGCTCGACTGGCNGCGGAGAATAAAGGGCCGTTGTTGGGGCCGGCTCTTTGTGAACCTCGGTGGCTGTGCTCGACTGGCTGCAGGACATTCCATCTTTGTAGCCCTGCCGCCCATGGCAACTGGCATGTTGAATGACGCTGTCACAGTCGTCGGGCAGGATCGGGTTTCTGTTGTTGTTGTTGTTTTTGTCTTCCAGAACGACTTCAATCTGTGAGTCGCTCATGTTTATCGGATACAAATGATCCCCGGCTGCATAAAGTCGAGCCAAACCTGTGTTTGGCCTTTCATCCAAACTTCCACTGCTGCTTCATTCGCACTCCTCCTCCTCCTCCTCCTCCTCCTCTTCCTCTCCCAGCATGTTCCAGGAGTTTTTATTGGAAGANCTCCTCCTCCTCCTCCTCCTCCTCCTCTTCCTCTCCCAGCATGTTCCAGGAGTTTTTATTGGAAGATCTTGCCTCTTAGTGTGGAGTTCTTTCCCTCTCTGTTCCTCGGTCCTGGGTGCCACACACTCTGAACACGGCTTATATTATCAGGCAGTACAGGAACAATGGGCCTGGCCGGGCTGCAGCCAGAGCTTATGGGACAATGCTGCAGGTTGGGGTCAGGGATGGTTAGTGGCACCGTGTGTGTGTGTGTGTGTGTGTGTGTGTGTGTGTGTGTGTGTGTGTGTGTNGAGGAAATGGTGAACAGGGTGAGGTTAGTGCTACAACTCACTTTTGGTATCATGACTCCAGCCCCCCATCCGCTAATTATCACTTCCCACACACACACACACACACACAGACACACATACACACATGCTAATATTACCATATATTACTATATTACCATATATTATGTCATGCTATGTATTGGGTGATGACCTGATAATTGATGGCTAAAGATGTTATCTAACTCATAATACTAACACGTATTGTTGGACTGACCGCTGTCAGTCATCAGTCGCTCCATCGGAGGGTAAATGGACTACTGCCCCCTTGTGGCTGTCACTGTACTTTAACTATTTACGTATTTCAGTGTTGTGGGAGCAACTTCAAACGCAACATTTCTGCTTTTTTTTAGAGGAAAGAAAACAGTTACATGTAAGTAATTTAATATTGTTTTTTAATAATCTTAAAGGACCATACTGGTGGTTTTGCATGTTTGAGCCCAATAAATCCTACCCGAATGCATGCTGCATTAAGCTTGGTTTATACTCGACGTTGTCGCAAGTGTGCAAGGGGCGTGGCACCACTTATGACACAAAGGCGCCATCCGCACCATGATGCGAGGGGCCTCTGCGACATCAAGGCGCTTGGTCCCGCACCTCCTAGATTTTGTAACGGCGCGAGCCGCACAAAGGGCGGAGCTACAAAAGAGAGTAGACTTACCGGTGTTGTGTCGGGATTTACATCCCTGCTGAGATTTAAATCCCCACTGTAGATAAGTTTCTGAATATGAAGGAATGAAATCAAGTTAAAGCTCACTTTTGTGGCTGTTTGGATGTGAAAGGGTGAGTTTGGGGCTTTAAAACCTCCTTGTCTAAGAAAGGAGATGATGTGTTTTTCGGCAGAAATAATGAAGCGGAGCACTGAATTGCTGCTGTGAGACTTTATAAGGACTAACATGTGTCCCCAGACCTCTGGAATGAAACAGCAACTGACGTTTTTGCCGTGAAGTTTGGAAAAATATGAGGGGATTGTTGTGTGACTTGTCTACTTTGCTGACTACTTCCTGCTTCACATAGTATTTTCTGTATACTGCCCCCTGTTGTTTCAGCGAATATTGCAACAGACAATGTGCCAAGTATAAATGCCCTTAGTGCTCTGTGGAAGTGTGTGTGCAGCTGGCGACAGCCCCCTCGCGCAAGTACAACCAAGCCTTAACTCCCAACCATTTTTCAAAATATAAAACTGTATTTTAGTTTTCATGTTATTTTTGCAAAATCTGCTAACCTTTTAAAACCAAATGTTCAGATGATATAGTATATTTTGAAAAATTGTTGACAGCAATGTAACATATGTGCAGGTTACTCAACATGCAAAATCACTGATATGTTCTGAATTATTATTAGAGTTTTGCAAGCTTATAATCATGTAACAATGACTTAGGATATATTTAATACTGAAGACTAATTTTAGGAAGGAACATGAAGAGTATTGTCTGTAAAACAGATTTCCTAGCATTGGAGGAATTTTGCTATTCTTAGATCCTCAGCAGCGCTCAGAGGACAATTATAAGGTTTCCATGTGCATCAATGGCATCCAGCTTGTGTTGGAACAAACAATGTTGTCCTATGCAGACCACCCCTAAACACACACATACATGCACACACGCACACACAAAGTAGTCATCCATGGAGGGCGAGCTAACTGGATGCATGACTGGTTTCCCCAAAGGCTGCATGTGAAATTAAGCTTTTTGGCTGGTAAAGTAAAAGCAAATGAACTGCCAAGAATAACTTTTCTAGTCCAAATAAGAAATCCACGGACGCGTTCTCATGCTGCTGTTGCGTGCAAACGATCAGGTGCTGTTTGAAATGTTACATGTTACATCTAGTCTTTTCTCTGAGGTGTGTGTTCTCTTTAGACTTGAGACCTTGAACTCAAATCACCAAAATCAGGACACGAGCATTAACTTCATGCATGTTTGAGCCTAATATACAACCAGCATACATGCTACGTTACTAACAACCAATTTCCAAAACTTAAAACCGTATTTTAGTTTCCTGTTTTTTTTCTTCAAATCTTCTAATCTTTCAAAATCAAAAATGATACACCCACCTTAAAATTCACCCACCTTCTAACACTTATGCATATCCTAGAAAGGATGCTCATTTTAATTTCTTGGTAAAAAGCCGTCTTCTCTTGGGACTATACTCTCTGGCAGAGACATACTGTACATCGTCTTCTGTGCAACTCTGTGTTGGATGAGTTAAAGTTCTTTGGCAAGAAAACCTAAGAGACATAATGTCTGTTTTGGATTACATATCTCAAGTGTTTTCAAGTCTCTGCAAGTTTTAATAGTGTAGTGGAATGAAATGAAACCAATGGAAGGTAGGAAAAACAATTCTAAAATTTACCACTATAGTAGTATATTTTGGAAAATAGTTGTCAGTAATGTAACAAGTATCTGGATTGTATATATTGGGCTCAAACATGCACAATTGCTGGTATGGTCCTTTAAGCTTTTCTTTTGTGCTCATTAACCCTTCACACACTGCTCTGCATCATGTTACGTCTGCAGAAGCAGCCATTCTTTTTTCAAACAAACCTCCCTCTTTCTTTTTCCAATCAAGCCGGCTGCAGCGAAGTGACGGAGATAAACTGAGATAAAGAAAATGAAAAGAAGGAATATGGGAGGGAGAGAAAGTGTAGCTAAGCCCGGTCTGCATTTTGTGACTGATAAATGCTATGGTGAATTATGGGGTGAGAGAGACAACATAAAGGCCTGCTGGGATCTTCTTTCCTTTTCATCTGCCAGGCTTGTAGAAGCCCAGATGTGGCTCCGCTGGTTTCCCTTCTCGACCAAACATGGACATATCTGGCGGTCAGAGGCCCTCGCTGCCTGGCGAGGTAATAAACATCCAGAGCAGCCTGGCATTGGTGGGAATCGCATTGTACATCCCAGTTTGCTGCTGGGTTCTTAACAGGAACCAAAACCAGACAGCTGTCAACTTGTCGGACATTCGATTATCAGATCAGATTTATAGTTTGTGATAAGAATCACAAACTATAAATCAGTCCTCGTTATGAAGTTCAGAAGATGTAGAGCAACAGCATGAGCAGACTTTGTAGCAAGTTAATCACAAAATGATCTGGGAGAAACAGCAGCTATTGAATAGAATGTTAAAGGACCATACCATACATTTTGCATGTTTGAGCCTAATATATTCAATTTTCATACACATAACATTACTGACAATCATTTCCCAAAGGTTACTACTGGAACGGTGGATTAAAAGTGTTTTTCCTACCTTCCAGACCGCCATTGGTTTCAGTTCATTCTGGTACGCTATTAAAATCAACTTGTTGAGACTTGAAATGTTCTTGGGATAGGTAATCCATCATCACCAACAAGACGTGTATTCAGGGTTTTTTGTTTTAGAAGTTATGTAATTTTAGCATTTAAGTGCAATAAAAAGCTTGCAGTGAATGTATGTCTCCACCGGGGAATATAGTCCCAAAAGAAGACCTTTGTTTATCGAAAAATTTAAATGACTGTGACTTCATAAGGCTGTGTAACTATTCACAGGAGAAACATTGATTTTTAAGGTGGGTGTGTCACTTGAATATTTGATTTTGAAAGATTAAGAGGTTTTGCAAAATATCAGGAAAGCTGAAATACAGTTTTATCCTTTGGGAAATGATTGTCAGTAACATAACATGTATGAAAATTGAATATATTAAGCTCAAACATGCAAAATGGTTGGTATGGTCCTTTAAAATACATCAGCAGGGAGTTGGAACATAACTGGAGTGCCAGTGCACTAATACACTGATGCCTTCATTAAAATCATTTCATAATGTGCTCTTGTTGACAAATTCTTCTTGAAAACTAATTAGTTACATTTATTTTATATATTTCTGTCATTTCCTATGTAATAAACTGTAAAACAAAAAGTGTATTGATGATTTTTTTTTTTTTTTTTTTTTTTTTTTTTTTTTTTTTTTTTTTTTTTTTTTTTTTTTNNTTTTTTTTTTTTTTTTTTTTTTTTTTTTTTTTTTTTTTTTTAACTCTGGGGATGGTCTTAAACTTCTGGCCTGTCGTGTAGATCTCACATTGTTTTTGTTTTTACGTCCCAAAAGTCATACAGCACCCTCCACAAAGATTGGTAATCTTGGTAAATAAAAGCAAAATGGGCTGTGAAAAAAACCCCCCAAAAATCTTGATTGTTTATCCTCTTGATCTTTCTTTTCGAAATATTAACAAAAAAATAACCTTTATTTAAAATAATTTTACTTTATACAAAGCTGCCAGATTGCTTTAATGAAAACAGTGTCTGGATTTAGCAAAAACAGTTCTGCTAAATGAGTATTCAGACCTTCATTTTGGGTGATGACATCACAGGCAAGACAGAATAAAAATCGACAAATCAACATCTAACATTGACACCACAGTGTAAACAGCTTCAAAGCTTTCGAGGCTTTACAGACACTTGCAGCTTTTCGGGAGAGATTCGGTCTTGTATTGCCAGAAGGCTTTTCCAGCTGCAGTTTTGTCATAATCCTTTTCTGCACCATTAACGATTAAAGTTGTCAAAGATGATTGCAGGCATGGTTTTTTGGTCCATTCTATGTCCAACAGCGCAGGAGAAGTTTAATGCGTTATGTAAAAATAACAAGGATCAACATGCTGAGAGTCCTTCCCCTCCATTGAGCTGTCAGTCATTATGAAAGTTTAATCTGCAGTTGTGATTTAAAGTGTTTTTTGTTTTGTGCCCACAGCCAATTCAGCAAAAAATCCCACAAAATCCAGCCTGGTCTCTACATGTAAAACCTGATATTACAGATATTTTTGATTTTTAGTCAAGCAAATATGAACAAAATAAAAATTCTGCCATTACCTCGTCTGTGGGGGTCTTGACCCCAAACCTAAGACAGCCACATGACAGCTAAATGACAAGACACGTGTCATATCAAGACAGTGGGAAGAGTGAAACTCAAAGCGTGATTGATTTTAATTGAGTTGACTTCTGCTTTGCTAAGAAAACGAACTTGCAGAGACTTGAACCCTGCTGCAGATAATCCATCACATCCATCATGGTGTCAGCTTTGATGCCGCTCTGCAGATGCTGCACGTTCTGCTGCAAAGCTACTATCGATCACTTATTTCAAGCCTCTGATAAGGCTGGATATCAATTCTGACTTCCCATTTGACTCGATTTTCAAAGCCTTGATTCAATTCAGTTAAATTCCAGAAAGCTGTGTTAGGGTTCTGTCTTCTAAATTACATTATTGTATTAAAAAAGTGAAGGCATTCTTTCAAAATACATGTTGTAAACTTAAAGGAAATAGGTTCAGGCTGAACTTTGACCTTTGGGCAACTGTAGAGAGGCTCTGATCCTCTTTGACATCCACATGAAGCTTTGTGTAGCCACCTCGCTAATATGTTGTCGTGTTGCTCAGTGTTCTGTGATTCCAACATTTTAAGCAAAAATCCCTCGTTCTCTATGACATAAGGACGCATACACTCGCATCTAAAAATAGCAATGGACTTGGTTATTTTTTGGCTGGAGGTGAGGCAGATGGCAGCTTGCCGGTTGATGCATTTTCTACTGTCTTCTGTCTTCATTCAGGTGTCAGTGCTGCAGACTTTGCGGCGGTGGCGTGACGCCTCGTCAAGTGGTTCCACAAGTTTGTTGTGTTGCCACAAAATTTTATTTCTGAGTTGCATATTTTGTAAATGGCCTTACTTTTGTTGGGCTTGTTTGTGTCCTTTTGCTTTTGAAAGTCAAAATGAGTCCAAACATCTGTTTGAAGTTGCCAAAGTCACAGGCGCCATGTTGTTTTTAAATACAAGCTTGGTCTTCTAGAGAAGTCACGCTATGTCACATGGAATTTATACTACTAGCATTCAATTAAAAATTAGACTGTTTAAAAGATCAGTTTTTTTCACTGCAATTCATCTAAATATCAAATTTTCCCCACACCTACTCTGTGAGTTCATTTCTACAGTTTATTGAACTGATCTGAAAAACGGCGGCTTCCTGGAAGTTAGGCAATCAATCGAAAACTGATGGATGGTAATGATAAGCAAACATGATTTGACATGGATTACATACTGAAAAAAAAAAAGGTATGATCTTTTAAATTGAAGCATTTCTGGTTTTGCTGGGAATCCCCTCAATCCCTCCCTGATGTCTACTGCTGAAGGAATAGTAAGTTATGCTGCACTGGAAGTCAGGCAGGATGATAGCGATGGATAAATAACCTGACAGAAGATAAATGGAGGAGCTGACAGAAGTTTTAGTTGCAGTGAAGCCTGAGCTCTCCTCTTCCCTCCCTCCCTCTCCTCTTCTCTCCCTCCCTCCGTCAGACTTGCCTCGACATGTCGCCAAGCTCTGCTTGCTATTGAGCTATTTCCCCACACCAACCCTCCAGCCAGCGAAAGTGGTTCCACCTCCTCAATCAAAGAGACGGGGATTGATNCACACCAACCCTCCAGCCAGCGAAAGTGGTTCCACCTCCTCAATCAAAGAGACGGGGATTGATGGGAAATTAGCAGCCAGCAAGCTAATGCTGGTAGACGTTTGTCAAGAATGTTGCCTAACCTATTACCTATTGCCTAACTACTTTGGCAGCTTGTTCTTTTTTTTTTTTTTTNAAAAAAAAAAAAAAAAAAAAAAAAAAAGCTGGTAAAATGTGGAAGGTCCCACCCACTGTGAACTGGTTGTGGGCAACTAGGTTTATTTTTCTGCCCCGGTCAGGAGGCAACAGCCCCAACACCCAGCTCCAGTTTCAACCAGAGAAGTGATGCAAAGACGTTGCAACAGTTCTCGGGATTTGCAGTCGTAGTTTAGGGGATACGACGTCATGGCATGCTGGAAGGTGTTCAGCACTGAAGGAAGCTGCAGTATGTGGCGTTGAGATAAACGGCTCTACGGCAGGCTGGAGACATGGCATGCTCCGTATGGAAGGATCGAGGAGGAATCCATGAGAAGGGAAAATTATTACAGCGGTTTCCCCTTAAACTGCTGCTTATTTTCCATCTCTCTTCACTCTGCCAAAGCCTGATTAGCTCAAGCAGGTGTCTTCTTCAGCCAATCTGATCAAGCGAACACACCTAAAAAAAAAACAAGTTTCACACACCTCTGAGTTGAAGAATTTTCTCGTCCTTTCAGGTCAGGGTTATACTTGACCTGAGATAAGCACCAGTAGGTATGATGGCTGCCACAACCATCCTGCTTTTTGTTGTGCAGGATGCAGAATGACAAAAAATCATGGATGTCAGCTTTTAGAATTCTGCACTACAGACAGCCAGGAAAAAATGGCTGGAAGTTTTGAGGAGTTAGTCCGTTTAATGGCCTCACCATCTCTCTTGTTCGACACTATTTCTTCCGCCTTCATACAATATTACATAAAATTTAGATCGCCTTGATTCATCGTTGAGAGAAATTGGATGCACTTTTTAAGGCATGCATGTGGATCAGGAACCATTGCCACATTGCATTGGTGGATATCATATTTAATCCTCCAAACTGACATAAAGTATCTAAGCAAGAATGTGAGCAACACTGTTCACATATTAACTTTGCGTGTCAGCACGTGTGTAGGTAAATTTGTGTATAATAATTTGTAACGAATGTGTTAAAAGTAGGGCAAAAACTCCACGACACTTTCTAATTGTTGTGGTGCAGAGGAGGACCTGCAACCTGCAAATCAAGTTTTATTCTATACTCTCTCTCTCTTTTGCTCACACACACACACACACACTTCACCCTTTGTGATTTCCTTCATTTATTTTTGGAAATGTGTTACCCTGAGTCTGCACGGTGTGAATGTTGGAGAGTGAGTGTCATGAGAAGAGAGACCTCCAAGTCTGAAACCACAGCCACACACACACACACACACAGCTCTGGCTCTGGGCTGCGTTATTCGATAGTGGTGAGAGCGACAGTGGCCTTAAGAGGAACAAAGAGTGTCAGAGTGGTGCCAAAATGACACTAACACACACACACACATTTTAAGGACAGGCATTTTACATACATACATGTTTAATTAATAATAATTGAGGTGAATTGTGTTGCAGCAAACCAATGAAAAATGCAAGAAATTCAAGAGTCCAGGCTTAACTTACTAAATACAGCTGACCAAAGTAGCTTATCTTAGAGCAGTTTTACATGGATGTTTGGATGAACGTGATCAATGCAGTTCCACTAATTTACTGTAACTTACCAAAGAATACATTACTGACAATCATTTCCCAAAGGATAAAACTGTATTTCAGCTTTCCTGATATTTTGTAAAATTGCTTAATCTTTCAAAATTAAATATTCAAGTGATACACCCACCTTAAAAATCCATGTTTCTCCTGCTAATAGTTACACAGCCTTATGAAGTCACGGTAGTTTAAACTTTTCTATAAACACAGGTCTTCTTTTGGGACTATATTCCCCGGTGGAGGCATACATTCACTCCACGCTTTTTATTGCGCTTAAACAAAAAATTACTGAACTCTGAAAAACCCTGAATACACGTCTTGTTCATGATGATGGATTACCTATCCAAGAATGTTTCAAGTATCAACACTTTGATTTTAATAGCGTACCAGAATGAACTGAAACCAATGACAATCTGGAAGGTAGGAAAAACATTTTTAATTCACCGTTCCAGTAGTATGCTTTGAGAAATGATTGTCAGTAAAGTTACGTGTATGAAAATTGAATATATTAGGCTCAAACATGCAAAATGGGTGGTATGGTCCTTTAAGGCTTGTTTACACTACAGGTCTGGATGCTCAATTCTGATTTTTTGCCTATATCCATTTTTTTCTAATCCATTTTTTTTACATTTGTGTTTATATTTGTGTCCCATATCTAATACCTGTGTTTACATGGCTTTGACTTGAAGCACCCCGGATGTAGCAACACAGATTTGATGGACAAAAATGAAAGAAATATTCATATATATATGATCAGTGGGTGAGCAACTTTCAAATGCAGAGAGAAACATTTCATATGTTGCACAACCTTTTATCTCCAAGGCTCTTCCATCAGGACACGTATTTTCATCTGACAATCTCAGAACAGAAGTGGATGGGAATTGAACTGTAACAGGAAGCCTGTTATGACGCACGAATATGCTTGTTTGGCATAAACACACATCAGTATGTCTAATATATATGTAGTATGTCCTCCAGTTTGTTTTAAATGCTTACATCACTCATATGCAGATAAAGAAGAATAGTATGTAGGAGTCGGAATGGCAAGGAAATTCCGACCTGTTTAATTAGATTGCAATCACATCAGCAGATATCCGATACATATCCGATTTATTTCCACATATGATGTGGCCCGAAATGGATCTGAGAATATCTGATTATTATTATTATCTGATAGCAGCTTGGTGACTCAGTGGTTAGCACTGTCGCCTCACAGCAAGAAGGTCCTGGGTTCAATTCCCAGGTGGGGCAGGGCCTTTCTGCATGGAGTTTGCATGTTCTCCCTGTCCTGTGTGAGTTTCCTCCACCATCAAAAACATGATGTTAGGCTTAATTCTCCTGTCAGTGCCTTTGACCAAAACACTGGCTTAGGACTGGAGTTGGTCCCTGGGCGCTGTAAAATGGCTGCCTCCTGCTCCTTAGAGATGGGTTAAAAGCAGAGGCTGAATTTCATTTGTACTTGTGTGCAGATGACAATAAAAGGATTTAGCATTCCATGTACTTTTTTTTTGCCATTTACATTTTCACAAAGCGTATCCAGTATGTGCCACATGAGCAAAAGATCCACATCAGGTTGCTTGTACGTGGTGTGTAAATGTAGCATTGTAGCCATACCTGCAGCCTGCTGATGTTTTGTTGCCACGGTTACGACTTCTCCCCCTTGTTTCCCCTCACCCTGTGTCTTGTACTTTGATTGGCTGTAGCTTGTTGCTGCTGTCATCACCCGTCATGACATATTTCACACTGCAGGACGTGGACTCCTCCACAGGTCCAGATATTTAGCATTCTAGATATTGGGCATTAGATATTATTATTATTCGACATTGGCACGTCCCTCAGATTGTGCCTTGAACAGTTCACATAACAATCGTCGCTCATGGATGCGAGCACTGATTTGTCTCTAATCCTTTGTCAGCAATATCTACGAATGTCAGCAAGTGGAAAATTGGGCTAAATGATTAATATTCCATCTCTCTGTTTTCATGCAGAGGTCATACACGTTGATCATGGAAGCCTTGGACTTCAACAACGATTCATCAGCCAGCAGTGAGTATCAGTGACCTGCTTTCACTCCCTTCTACTCTGTTAGCCCCNCCCCCCCCCCCCCCACAGGATGAACATTTACCTTTACATTGACCTTTGACCTGAAAGCTCTGTACCACCAGGGCACAAAATTACTCCTCGTCACTTCCCTCTGCGAAAACTCATGGGATGGTGAAAAAAGTCTGTTGGTGAAAAAAATTATTATTGCCATGTAGGAAAAGGGCACTTTATTTCAGCTGTAAAACATGAAATACACGTCAATAAAACTTAATGAATACGTGATGATTTATTCTAGCAATGGAAAAGATGCTATGGCTACATTCAGGATAACATTCAAAGACTCTTCCCATTGTTGCATCGGAACGGAATCTATTCTTCATTTTTCTGAACCTCCTTGAGCAATCCTGGAGGGTCCCCACTTGTTTGATGCGATGCTAAAACTAAACCCAGCGTCCTAAATCAGCCTGAGGGGGTGTTTACATGTCCTGATGAGGCCGCGGTCCCATTCAGAAAAGATGAGTGGTTGTAAAGAGTGTCGGGAGAGAGAGAGAGAGAGTGGGGGGAGCTGGCCGGTTACTCCTGTTTGAGCCTGTATTTATCATCTGACGGTCAGCGAGGCGGTCAGAGTGAGAGTGTTGGCTCTGTGCTGTATTTGGCGTCCCACAGGGAACCATTATAGGCCCGATGTGAAGTCGGCTGACCTTGGTCCAGGTGTTTGGGGAGGGGAAAGGGGGGGTGGGG
>VXCM01003628.1:68497-103837 GCA_014773175.1 Lucifuga dentata
GGGGGGTGGGATCCATTGTATCCAAGTTTTACTCCAAACATGAAACCAGAAGATTTCATCTGCCAGTTGAGATGCTGCGCTGAAGCTTTTGGGAGAGATTTAGAGGGTTTGTTCCAAAACATTCCAGCAGACAAATGGAGCTACCAAGTCAAAGCGAACTCACGCCAAGGCAAACGAGGACAGGACAAATATTGACCCTCTCAGTTTAGTGTCAACAGGCTAAGTGCACCGGGCACGTGGCCCCGTAATGAACACCTACATTTGTCTGTTGCTGTGGTTTAGCAAGTGCTGAAGCCAACACTCAGGTTCCTTAAAGGACAATACCACCGATTTAGCATGTTTGGACACAATAAATACAACCTGCATACACGTTACGTTACTGACTAAAAAAAATTCTCAAAATGAAGTGGTAAATTTTTAATTTTTTTTTTTCCTACTTTCCAGACTGCCATTGGTTTCAGTTTATTCCAGCACACTATTAAAATCAACTTGAAGAGACTTAAAATGCACTTCAGATACGTAATCCATCACAGTGAGCACAATGCCTATTAAGTTTATTGTTGAAGTAACTTTATTTAACTGATCCAACATAGAAGACGATGTATGTCTCCACTGGGAAATATAGTCCCAGGAGAAAGACAGCTTTTACTGAGACATTAAAATGACCGTCACTTCTACAATCGTGCAGAAGTGTTAGCTGGTGAAACGCCTGAACATCACCTGAACATTTGGTTTTGAAAGATTAGGGGATATGGAAAAATAAGAAAAAATAAATATGGTTTTATGTTTTGGAAATTGTTTTTCAGCAATGTAATGTGTATGCAGATTGTACGGGCTTAAACGTGCAAAAATGATGGTATTGTCCTTAAATGGGTTCAGATTGTCTTGTGTTCAAATTTGAGGGTATAAGATTTGTTGTTGTATCAAGCTCATCTCTTTTAAAACAAACACGAACCTTTAATAAAAGTTTTAGTAGAATGGTAGAGCAGATGGCAAAAACAACTTTTATTAAAGGTTCGTATTTATTTGCTGTGTATGAATGATTTCTGGGTAGGGAGGTTAAAATGAACCGTGGCTTCTACAATCCTGCAAAAGTGTTAGCAGGTGAAATGTTGAATTTTCAGATGGGTGTATCACCTCAACATTTGATTTTGAAAGATTTGGGAATTTGGCAAAATAACAGGAAAACTGAAATACGATTTTATATTTTTGGAAAATGGTTGTCAGTAACGTAACATATTTAACATATTTATTGGCCTTAAACATGCAAAATCATTGGTACGGTCCTTTAAGATAGTGGATTCACCTGCAGCTTTGACCAGATCTGAATTTTGTGGCTTCTGTAACCGATAAAGAAAAACATGGAAAGCCAAACTCCAGGCTTCAAATCGTCATCTCAGAAACCTGTATGTGTTCATGTTTGACTTGCAGCTAACAGCCAGGTGTTGCCTCGACAGTCCCAGCATCAACGAAGTGTCAAGTTTTTATATTTGTTCAAATCTCCTGAAAGGAGCAGATCCAGCTTCTTTTCACGTTCGCTATTTTTCAAAACTCCTACCTCGGTGCCATTTTTAGCACCCTCTTTATGTTCCATCATGATGTGAAGCATCACAGTTTGCTTCCAGACTGGTGGTGTTACCTGTTCTGAGGTTTCTCGTTTTATCCTCGGCGGGTTTCTACTGCCGTCGGTCCAGCGGCCTCTCAGTTTAGACGCCGTCACCTCAGCCTGACCACACTTTCCACCCCACTGGTGAAATACCACAGAGCGGCTCCGCATTTTCACTCTGGAATATTACTACTGCCAGCCTCCCTCTCTGGCTACTACTGAAGCTACACACACAAACACACACACACACACACACACACACACACACCTGCTCCACATTCGCTTTGAGCCTCCATGTCAGCAGCTGGACAGACTGACAGTTCGGTGCAGCGAGTCCAGTCAACAGCAGGAAACAGAAAGAACTCTGAACCACAAAGATGGCGGACATTCAGTTTATCAACTGAATAATGTTTAGCTGATTGCACTGATGAATGTGCTATTCTTCAAAGTCTTGTGGCTTTAAAATAATTGTGGTATCAGATAGAGATGTAGGCCTTTGACCTCATTTCGATTCGATTATGATTATTTAAGGAACAATTCGAAGCATCAGAAAGTCTTTAATTTTCCACCACAATTCAGTTCATTTATTTTAATACACATAAACACAAATTATGTTTTGATTAACTGAAGTTACAGATATGACTTGCAAATTAATTACACAATTACACTAATGGAAGACAAAGAATAAGAGAATACAACAACTATTTAATATTACTTATTCAGCAAATAGAGTGTGTTTTAAAGAGGGAAACAGAAAGAAATGTTGTAATGTGTGCTATAGAACGTTAGGTGTCTTGTTAGTAGAGTTGATATTTTGATGTGAAGGTTTGGAAAGCTCAGGGGTTTGAAAAAGGACAGGGTTCATCCTCTAGGGACCAGATGTAATGGTAAGCCTGGAATTGTTGTCATGGTATATATTCTGAATCTGTAAGTGCTGGATTGACTGATGGACCGACAACGCCATCTTTAGTCTAATCCGTCTAATCTATACCACTTGTAAGGTCCTCTCCTCCTGCATTCTGTCGTTTTTTTTTTTTTTAATTTGGCTTCATCACAGTGTTTCTCACCGACTGAACTGGATGTGTTGTTCACCAGGCGTTGGCGGCGTGGTGATCGAGAAAGCTGTCCACTCGGGGATGATCAACCCCAGCCGGCAATGGCAGACGCTGAACCACAACGGCCCTGTGGCTCAGTTCCAGTTCCAGGTTCGCCTCAGCTGTGATGAGCACTATTACGGCTTTGGCTGCAACAAGTTCTGCCGACCGCGGGATGACTTCTTCGGCCACTACGAATGTGATCACAATGGCAACAAGACGTGTCTGGAGGGCTGGTCTGGTCCAGATTGCAGCACTGGTGAGCCTTTGCTAAAGACTTATCTAAGGCCAGGTTTATTCTAGCCATGAACTTAGCGTACGCAAGATAGCTGCCATGCGTACCCTACGTTTGAAGCGTTGCTTGAGCATGTCATCTAGAATTAACGTTACAGTATGTTTTCGCAAGTTGTCGTAAGCACAAAAATCGTAGTGTCACATCAGCAGTGCGATGGCCAGAAGAGTGAATGAGGAGAAGCTGAACGACCACGGCAAGATGGCGTCATGTACCATCCCTGTTACTGCTGCTGCTGCTGCTTCTTTTGCTTTTGCGGTATGAATTAAAATGACGATCTCCTTAATTGTAGCCACCTTTCTTTACAGTGTTGGGTGAAATCAAAAGTAGCTTGGTGGCCTGGTGCCAACCAGGAACGATTTATGCTTCGGCCCTCACACTGCTCCCTGGTGGAAATAGTATTTAACATCCAGATTGACAGAAAGTACGCAAGGTGGTACAAGTGTGTAAGCAGCATGTAGTAAATGTGGCAGGAGTTGATGTTTACAATCAATCTGGCACAAAGCACTGGGAATAAGGAGGTGACATCTTGCTGATTCTCTCTCTCTCTCTCTCTCTCTCTCTCTAGCTATCTGCAGACAGGGTTGCAGTACAGAACACGGGTCCTGTAAAGTTCCTGGAGAGTGCAAGTGAGAACCAAACCACACGCTCACACACACACACACACACACACACACACACACACACACACACACACTACTGTATTGTGTGGTATGGTTAATTGCATTTAATTCGGCCTATGACAGTTGTATGATATCTGTGGTAAAATGACTCATAAACTACTGGCCAGATTGCCATGAACTTTCCTGTGGATGTTCATGGTCCCCAGAGGATGATTCCTAACGATTCTCTTGTAGTGCCATCATCAGGCAAAATTGCAAGTAGTGCACAAGAAATATTAAAATCTAAAAGACGGCTTTCCATGAAATATGCTGAGCACATCATGCTTCCCAGAGGATGATTTTTTTTTTTTAGTTTAATGAATCTCTAATGGCCCTCTCTCTGGCTCTCCGTGTGTGTGTGTGTNTTTTTTTTTTTTAGTTTAATGAATCTCTAATGGCCCTCTCTCTGGCTCTCCGTGTGTGTGTGTGTGTCAGGTGTCTGTATGGGTGGCAGGGTGAGTTCTGCGATCAGTGTATTCCTCATCCAGGCTGTGTTCATGGCAGCTGCGTGGAACCCTGGCAGTGCCTCTGTGATACCAACTATGGCGGACAGCTGTGTGACAAAGGTACACACTCCTACACACACACACACACACACACATTAAAGTGAGCCTTCCTGTTTAAGGTGTGTACAACACAAATGTAAATGAATTTAAAATAAAGGAAGATGTTTGCAGGCACCTTCTCAGAGCCACAGTCACACTCCTCCCCCACGTCCACCAGCTTATTCCCNAAAAAAAAAAAACAAAAAAAGAAAAAAATAAACCTCCTTCACCTTGCTATGGTTTCATCCATCAGACCTGAACACATGCCAGACACTGCGGCCATGTTTGAACGGGGGAACCTGCAGCAACACAGGACCTGACAAATACCACTGCGCCTGTCCAGAGGGATTCTCCGGGGTCAACTGTCAGAAAGGTGAGCACCTGAGGGTTCNCCACTGCGCCTGTCCAGAGGGATTCTCCGGGGTCAACTGTCAGAAAGGTGAGCACCTGAGGGTTCATTGAATCATTGAATGGGAGAGCAAACGACGCTACATGAGGCAGCAGAAGTCAGATCTTCAGGTCAGAAGCTACTGGTCATCCCTCGTACCCGTTTAAAGACCCGTGGAGATCGCGCTTTCCAAGCTGTAGCGCCTCAACTATGGAATGCCCTTCCCTCTTCTATCTGTTCTGTTGATTCTGAGGTTGTGTTTAGAAGGCAGATAAAGACATTTTTGTTTAGACAAGCTTTTAGCTAGTCACTTTCTTTTTATGGTTTTATTGCTCTTAGTGGATGTCTTTTATTTATTGATTTTTATAGTTTCTTGATTTTATGTATTGTATTTTATTGCTTTTATATTATTGCATGTGAAGCACCTTGTGACCTGTTGTCTATGAAAGGTGCTATGCAAATAAAGTTTATTATTATTATATTATAAGTATTCAACCCTGCTTCTATTTTCACATTTGGCTTTCTTTTTTTTTTTTTTTTNTTTTTTTTTTTTTTTCTTTTTTTTTGCTTCAGAATTGAGATATCGAACCATCTATTAGGATCAAATTATAAAAATTACAACATGTTGATCCTGGGTTTTTACATTTAAAAATTTATTATTCATAGTTTGATTTTAGTTTAACTTTAATTCACTTTTAATTTACTCCAAAGTCTGATGGTTTGATCCTCATCATGTGGCAAGGAGCTGTGGAAAAACCAGGTCATAGGTCAAAGGTCAGGGCTCTGATGGGTGTTTAACTCAAATCAAAGAGGTAGAAGCAGGGCAGAGGGAAGGGGGATTTCCCTGCCATTACTTTAGGCTGTAAATTAGATTTGATGTGGAATGTAGACATGCTGTTATTGAAGCACAGAATGTTAAAGTGAAGGCTGGTAGGAAATTGGCACATTAACCTTTATGCCCTTTCCTGGAAGTCTTTTATTGTGAAATATCAGGGGGAGGTGATGAGTTTCATTGACCTTAACACTGAGACCAGATGGCAAAGCAGAATCAGTTGTCAATCGGCCATTAATAAAGACAGTATTAATGCCAGCTGTGGGTTGTATATTGGCTCAAACATGCAAAACCTCCTGTATGCTCCTTTAAGCTTTTAGAGATTGTATTTTTGCACTGACCCAGTACACAGTGACTTGTCTGAATGGAGAGGATTCACTGTCAGATTGTTGTTTTTTTTCTAGCTAAAGGCCACCGAGAAACGATTATTATTGAGCCCTGTTTCATCATTTACAGCAATAAACTATTTCAATGTTTATGGTCATGTGTCTCTGTCTCTGTCCTCTCCATAGTGGACCATGCCTGTCTGTCCAATCCTTGTTTAAATGGAGGGAGCTGCTCAGAAAGCAGTCAGGGCTTTGAGTGTCGCTGTGCCGCTGGATGGACGGGACCGTCCTGTACTATCAGTAAGAGCAGCCCGACACTTTCATTTCTCTTTGTAGCTCTTTAAACGTTAGTTTTCGAGGAAAGATCTGAGCTTCTGAGGTTTGTAAGTAAGTAGACTCGGTACTGTTCTTTGTCTCAGATGTGGATGAGTGTCTGGAGAATCCTTGCAGTCATGGAGGAACCTGTCAGGATCTGGTTAATGGTTTCAAGTGTACCTGCCCCTCTCAGTGGACAGGAAAGACCTGTTTGATTGGTGAGTGCTTTCATATCCTACATATCCATAACCCTTCTCTACCCTATAAGCTCCTTCTCTACCCTATGCAATTTTTTCCTGCTCATTCATTTCATTTTGCTAAAAAATGGACCAAAATCTTATTTCACTTGGAAATTTGTCAGATTTCAGGAGGAAAAGATCCACTGCCATTTATTTTCACATTCACATTATTGTGGAAAAAACAGATTTTGCATGTGGCTCCTCCATTATTGTGTATGTGATGTGTTGCAATAGTCCTGCATGGACCCATGTAGCATACTCCATGGAGATGCACCTCATTGAAAGATGAAATTTGTTGAACTTTGACCCAGCGCCCAGTTCAACCTCAGTGAGGGCAGTGGTTTTGCTGAAAATGGATGACAAATTTAACGTGTCAGAATTTCCAGAATTGTGCAACAAATTAGTTTAAAGTAAAAAAAAGTGCAACACTTGATTATTTCATTTAAGTGGCTTTTAATTATTTGGTTGTATGATCCCAATCGATCAGAAACAAATAGAATGGAGCAACGCAGTACCCACATTACAGGCTACTCATTTGCTATGCACGCTAGGTTTACTAGCGTGCATAGCAAACTTATAGCGCTAATGCTAAATGCTAGGTTGTTTTACCCCTTACAATACCAATATTTACTTATATTTACTTTACCATACTATAGTATTTATGTACTTGAGATACAAAATAGACATCTTAGTAACCTATATTAGGATACAAACAGGTTTCAAATAGACGATGATACCGTGTTAGCGGTGTAGAGAAGTTTGGTGACCCGGATAGTTCTGGGATGGTACTGTTTGTGCAGACCACTGTGGTGTGCGAGAATTTATCCACAATAACTTCAGTGTCTTGGGTAAAATCTGGTTTGAGCCCAGCAGGTTGGAACGCCATCCCATGCTTCCTTCCTTCCTTCCCCAGGGAATTCTGAGGTTTTCCTAATCTCTGGGATGATCCTGAGAGGAATGACTGTGGTTTGTAGGTTTAGCACCCTGGAATGCTTTCCGCAGCGCTAATCCACCACCAGCCACATGCTCCCAAACCTTTGACTGAGGCTGGTGAGTTAGTCAGCATTAGTGGCCACTTTACTAGGTTGCCAAATGTCGTTTGGAGTCCTTTCCTGAAAGTTTGTTTTCCAGGGAAGCTGACTGAGATGTAACTTTCCATAATTCACTGCTTGGAGGCCAGCAACTCAAAACAGCAACCAAGGACTTCCATTTATACCATTATCCATTAACATTGTTTACTTTAGCATTTACTCTTTGGAGTGACACAGGAATTATGTTTGTTCCTTCTGTTGTCTGTATGCTGTGATTTTTGACCTTTGACCTCTTTACTGGTGGCTATTTAAAAGCTCATTGACAGGAGAAATTATGACAGTTTTTCCAGTTTACAGGTAATCAAGTCCTTTTTTAACGGGTAAAAGTGGCTGGTGAATTCAGGATAGCAGCTCCATGCAGTTTCCATCTCCCTTCCTCTCTCGTCTTCCTCCATTTCATCCTTTGACCCCCTCTCAATGCTCAGCGCTGTTTGCTGTTCTCCATAGCAACCAGGGTAATTGAATACAAATTGGGGAGTTTCAGAATGGCCAATGGTGCCGTTTGCCTCCTTGCTCTGCAAATTCCTGCTGTCTCCAGGACACCATACTCTGTCTCTAATTTTGTTTATTCTCTTGTTTGTCGTCGGGTTTCAGACGCCAATGAGTGTGACGAAAACCCTTGCCTCAATGCCAACTCCTGCCGAAATCTGATTGGAGGGTACTTCTGCGAGTGCCTCCCTGGTTGGATGGGCCAGAACTGTGACACCAGTGAGTGAGCCAGTCAAATGACACAACATGTTTTCTAGACTGGATGAGGCAGTGGGAGCATCCAGAACAATAATCTGCATTTGTATATAAAACATTTACAAAACGCTTTTGTTGTGTAACTGCAGTTGGTGGGTGTAAGTATGTAGGTGTAATAATTTGAGCATTTTTTTTTTTTTTAGATGTTCTTCCAAACACACTGATAGTGCCTGATAACTTAAATGATAGTCATACTGTGCTTTGTGAGCAGTAAAATCAATTTTTGTTTAAAAAGCTAATAAAAATAAATGTAGTCTAGAAAGCTCTGATGCTAAAGCACTTCCCTTTACCTTTGATCCTAGAGGCTTTAACTGACCAAAACTGACCATACTCCCACCTGTGGACATTAACTCTAATTGACTCCTATTTTAAATTTTAAATGTGAATAATGATGGTTTCATAATGACTAGATTGACACCGGATCATTGATTATTTGCTGTTTATATCATTCTGCAATGTTTCTTTGTTTATTAATCTTTGTAATTTGGCTGTTTCTCCACCTGCTATTGCACCTATTGCACTTCAGGTCGTTCGAGGAGAGGGAATCTCTCTTTTAATAGCCTCTGCAAAGGTTTCTTCCATTTTTCCTTATATAATAAGGTTTTTAGGGAGTTTTTCCTCGTGTTCTTAGAGAGCATGGGCTGGGCCGGGATCCACTGATGTGTGGACCTGTAAAGCCCTTTGAGACATTATAGGTGATGTTGGGCTACAAATAAATTTCACTTGACTCAATGGACTTGGAAACCTGCGTATGACCAATCAGCAATGTTTGGTCTAATAACCTCTAATCAGAACGTACCGACCCTGGAACAGGAACAAAATTGTCCCTGGTTCCCTGGTATGAAACAAAGGAAAGTTTCTGAAAAAGTTCCGGCGTTTTTGTTATTGACCCACAGCAGCGGTCAGTCTGGAAACTGTAAGGGGAAGAGAACAGCAGCATGCTTATCTCCAGATAGGCCTTGATAAGAGCAGACCTCCAAACAATTCTGTGAAGGTTTGGGCTTTTTCCTGCTCGCCCTTTAGCACCTTATCTGGAGGAAAAATTCTTTATCAAGCTCCACAACCTCAGCTTCTCATCTTTTCTTTCCTTTCTGAGTGAAGTTTTTTGAAACGGATCACGGGAAACTTGTGTGAATTGTGTTTCTGCAGATATCAACGACTGTAAGAACCAGTGTCAGAATGGAGCCACGTGCAAGGTACGCCTTCCTCGCCTTCACGTGTCACATGATTTATACACTTCCTGGTTGAACTGTAAACAGCAAAAAATGCTGAGACACACATCTAGGACATAGAGTTCTGTCACTGTGTGTGTGTGTGTGTGTGTGTGTGTGTGTGTATGGATGGCTTCCATGACAACAGCAGATCACATTGCCCCAAACATTCTCATTTACCAACAGAAGATAAAGCAGTCTGTCCTCATTCTTTTCAAACGTTGATTGCTATTTTTTTCCTGCTATTCTTCTTCTCATAATGGTATCTTGTCCTGATACATCCTGCTTTTAAAACAGATTCAATTACATCATGACAGATACATTACATCACTGCAGAGGGACAGTTGGCCATATTAGGACACATTAAACCTGTGGAGATTTTAACATGGAATAACTGAAAGAAATCCATAAAAAAAAAAATGCAAAACCATAGATTGGGTGATTATTAGTTATAGATTTACTATTGTAAACAGTGAGTGTTTTGAAGTCTTCCTTATATTATTGTTGCATTCAGGTGCGTGCAGGAATCTCCAGCATTTGATTTTACAGCAGCCCTTTAAATGCAAGAAACAATCAAATTCACAATGTCCATGTTAGCTTCATGTTTTCCCTTCTGGGTGGGATTAATTTAGATAATAGTGATCATTTACAATTTGAATAATTTATTGATTATTTTAAATTTTAAAAAAAGTTTTATGTACCCAAATGTAAGTTAGTTAAATGTAAGTTTGTTAAATTGAACCTTTTTGGATTTTTTGACTCAGTCAGACAAAATAAGACTTTGGGTGCAAGGAACTTGAGATAGGCATTTATCAGTATTTTTAAGGAACATGCCAGTGGTTTTGCATGTTTGAGCCCAATTATAACTACCCACATACCTGTTACATTACTGCCAACCATTTCCCAAAATAGAAAACCATATTTTACTTTTCCTGTTATTTTTGCCAAATCCCTTAGTCTTTGTCTTTCAAAATCAAACATTCAGGTGACACATCCATCTTAAAACTCAATGTTTCTGTCTGTAACAACAGTCTGCTAGCATGTATTTTGTTGCTAAAACCAGGCTTTTCTCCTGGGGCTATATTTCCTGGAGAATTCTCTTTTAATCAAAATACAAAACTGATGCAATGTCAACAAAAAATAATAACAGCGTGTGGTTTGCTGTGATGGATTACCTATCGCATACATGATTGAAGTCTGGAAAATTAAATTTTTATATCCTACAGGTAGTGTTTATTGAGCTCAAACATGCAAAATCTCTGTGGTCCTTTAACCTTTCATGCTCTAAGCAATGAATTGGAAAAATAATCTATGGATTAATCAGCAAGGTTAAAAAATGTTTAGTTGCAGCTAGTTTCTGTTCTGCCAGTTGATTTTCATAGTATTGAAATTAACTGAGACAATTCCTTCCTTCCCTGGAAGGAAGGAAATCAATCCATGTTATGCCTTTAAACATATAAAATCACAGGAATAGTCCTTTGATAGAGCAGACAGCCTGTTATAATTGGTAATTACACTGAAATATGTCTTCATTCAGGACCTGGTGAATGGCTATAAGTGCATGTGCGCTCCGGGTTTTGGCGGCGAACACTGTGAGAAAGACGTGAACGAGTGTGACAGCGGGCCGTGCCTTAACGGCGGCNTGGCGGCGAACACTGTGAGAAAGACGTGAACGAGTGTGACAGCGGGCCGTGCCTTAACGGCGGCCGTTGCCATGACGAAATCAACGGCTTCCACTGCCTGTGTCCGCCCGGTTTCTCTGGCACTCGCTGTCAGGTAAGCTGTTACAAGGTCACGCCCACTTATATAACCTGACAAACACCAACGTGCACATTGAGGACAAATTCTCCTCCTGATTTATTTTCTCAGGTAAACAACAGGAAAGTTTTCCCAACGTCAGACTGATTGGATCCAATAACTTTTACGCCACTTTGACTCTTTTGGTAACCAACGTAATGCTGGATTCCAGACTTGTTGGAAAGCCAAGAGATCTGACTTCCTAATAAAATAATAAATGTATTTCTCCAAAGCCACCATTTCAGCTTTGTCTCACTGTAATCTTTGCCTGGCAACAATCGTAACACCCCCTCCAAACCAGAACTAGCATTGTTTTCTTTGATATATTAGGTCAATATTCACCTTTCAATAAACGATATCAGATATCTGATGTCAGATATTAATCCCCACAGGCAAGGTAGATGTCCAGATATGATTTTATTCATGGCTGTCGCATGCCTCACCCTGTCTTTAAGAGCAGATTAACGGTAATTTGATCTTGAGGGTTCCATTGCCAACTCAGTGTGTTTCTGTTCGTCAAAGGAAAAGTCTTGAATACGTGTAATATTTTAGATTTGTTTGGCATAAAACTGGTCAAGACTTTCACAGTAATATGAGGATATCGTCTGTTGGCAGTTTCTTTTCAAATATATCAGTATCAGCCTTCACAATCGTATCAGGTGAATCCACTCCAAACCCCGTCAATGGTCTGTTGGTGATCTGTTGGCAGTTACCATGGTGACATGTATTGTACGGGGTTTACAGAAACTACAAAATGATGAGGATCGTTTTTCACTTTTGAAGCTGAATTGTTCCCTTCGCCTTTCTCTCTCTCTGTCCAAAGTTGGATATCGATTACTGCCTGCACGGCCCGTGTCAAAATGGCGGCCAGTGTTTCAACGTCGCAGCCGACTACGTCTGCAAATGTCCCGAAGACTACGAGGGCAAGAACTGTTCGCGCCTGAAGGACCACTGCCGCACCACGCCCTGCAAAGGTCCGCCCTCTCATCTGCAAACAGCCATTATTCCCTCGTTTCCTTCCTGTTTCCAGTTATTGGTCAGATTCATTACAAAGACATAAGCAAACAGGAACTACATTCTTCCCTGAGAGGTTTGTTTTAATAGTTTAATCCCATCCCTCCACATTGTAGCTAGCATCGTAGTAGGGGTCTTCAGGGGTCCGTTCAGTTCCTTGGAACTGACATCCAACCCGGGACCTGAGTCGGGTTGGGTCCTGGGTTGGGACCCAGCTTAACCCATGCTATTGTTAACATATTTATGCCCTTTGGGTTCAGGTGGGTTTCCACAAGTCTGTTCTTGGGGTGGGTCTTCACGGGTCCAAAGTTTGGACCCATGAAGACCTCTCATCAGTACATTTGTTCATTCTAAACTCATTTTCCTCTTCCTCTCCCTTTGTCTTATCTCTTCTTCTGCAGTAATTGACAGCTGCACAGTTGCAGTAGCGTCCAATAGCACACCAGGTGGGGTGCGATTGATCTCGTCCAATGTGTGCGGCCCTCATGGGCGGTGCCTGAGCCACGCCGGCGGACAGTTCAGCTGCGAGTGTGATGAGGGATTCGCGGGCACGTACTGCCACGAGAGTGAGTGCACACCGTCACAATCTTTATTTGATTTTATTTGTAGTTTTTTTCTTTTCAGTTATAATGTCCTAATGTCTCTGTCTCTCTCAGATATAAACGACTGTGAGAGCGCCCCCTGTCAGAATGGAGGGACCTGCATCGACAAGGTCAATCAGTATCAGTGTATCTGTGCTGACGGATGGGACAACCCTACCTGCCAGAACAGTGAGCTCCTCCTCTTCCTCACCTTCATCCTCTCTTCTACAGCTATGGCTGCCTGAGCAGTTAGCAGGTGTAAAGCAGACATGTTGGACATGTTGTCACATGCGTTTTTGTTTCCGTGCAGACATTGACAACTGCAGCGCCGCTCCTTGTCATAACGGAGGCTCCTGCCAAGATCTGGTCAACGACTTCTACTGTGAATGTAAAAATGGCTGGAAGGGAAAGACATGCCACTCAAGTAAGCTCCACCTGAGTGNGTAATCATTTGCAATTTGAATAATTTGAATGTGTGTGTGTGTGTGTGTGTGTGTGTGTGTTTCAGTCATATCCATGACTGTTGCTTCATGTTATAAATAATTGCAGATTCTGATAGAGGCAGTGAGATCTTATTCTGTACCATCTACTGGAAGGTAAATTCTGGAACACTCCGTGTAGGACATGTGCTGAGAATGACACAGTTTTGGAGCTTGTTTTGTCCAAGACTGTTCATAAATTAGCTGCAGACATGGGTGATTTTTAAAGGACCATACCACTCATTTTGTATGTTTGAGCCTAATATATTAGTCTAATATATTATGTTACGTTACTGATAATAATTTCCCAAAGGATAAAACCATTACCCAGTGACTGCTGGGATAGGCTCCAGCACCACCACCGCCCCCCCCACCCCTTAACAGGACAAACGGGTATAGAAAATAGATTGATGGATGGATGGATAAAACCATATTTCAGCTTTCCTGATATTTTGCAAAATCTCTTAATCTTTCAAAATCAAATATTCAAGTGATACACCCACCTTAAAAATCAATGTTTCTCCTGCTAATAGTTACACAGCCTTATGAAGTCACAGTCATTTAAATTTTTCAATAAACACAGGTCTTCTTTTGGGACTGTATTCTCTGGTGGAGACATACATTCACTCCATGATTTTTATTGCACTTAAATGCTAAAATTATGTAACTTTGAAAAATAAAAAAAAACCTGAATACACATCTTGTTCATGATGATGGATTATCTATTCCAAGTTGATACTTGAAAGATCCGTTTCAAGTATCAACAAGTTGATTTTAATAGCGTACCAGAATGAACTGAAACCAATGGTGGTCTGGAAGGTAGGAAAAACATTTTTAATTCACCATTCCAGTAATATGCTTTGGGAAATGATTGACAGTAATATTACATGTATGAAAATTGAATATATTAGGCTCAAACATGCAGAATGGGTGGTATGGTCATTTAACCATGACCATACCACCCATTTTGATTTTCAAAGCAGATTTTACCAAAACGAGCAACTTAAGAATGGTTGATCAGGTCCAGGTCTGCATTTTTTTAGGTCCATCAGTGCTAAACTTATGTTTCAGCCTTCCATGTGTTCCAGATATTAGCTTAATTCTCACTGAAGGCTTTTTTTTTTTTTTCCNGTTTTTTTTTTTTTTCCAGGAGAGAGCCAGTGTGACGAAGCCACGTGTAACAATGGAGGGACCTGCTACGATGAAGGAGACACCTTTAAGTGCATGTGTGCTGCAGGCTGGGAGGGCGCCACCTGCAATATCGGTGAGTATTACAACCCAATACAGTAAGACATATATTAGAGGATGGTACAGGCTATTTCTTGGAGCGTGTGACTGCTAACAGGCGTTTGTGTCTCCAGCTAAGAACAGCAGCTGCTTGCCGAGTCCCTGTGAAAACGGTGGGACCTGCGTGGTGAACAGAGATTCCTTCAGCTGTGTCTGTAAGGACGGCTGGGAGGGCGCCACCTGCAGCCATAGTGAGTCACCGCACAACTTAAAGGACTACATTAGCAATTTTAAATGTTTAAGCCCAATTAATACTACATATTAACGTTACTGACAACTGCTTTCTAAAACATAAAAACATGTTTTAGTTTCCTGTTATTTTGCCAAATCCGCTAATGTTTTGAAATCAAATGTTCAGATGATAAACCCATCTTAAAATTCAAGGTTTTGCATGCTAACACTTTTGCATGATTGTAAAAGATACGGTTATTTTAATTTCTCAGTAAAAGCCATCTTCTCCTGAGACTATATTCCCTGGCAGAGACATACATTTTGTTCTGTGCAGCTTCGTGTTTATTGATTATTGGATCCCCTTTAGCTTCCACAAAGCAGTTGCTAGTTAGTCTGCCTGGGATCCATCAATGCATATAATTACATACACACATAAGAAAACAAATAAGTCAAACAGACATAAAATATACAAATTAAACAGGTATTGCGTAACTTTTAAAACCGTTAAACAGTTGAGTTCATGTGCATTTCATTCAACAATAAATACATGAAATCTGAATTAAAATGATACACAAAACACCTCAAAGATGGTTTTCATCAAAGATGAAAAACATTTTCAGGTTTTTGTCAGCTGATGTCATTGATCACTGATCAATGACATCAGCTGATGTCCTTCAGGAAATGTTTTGCCTGTATTTTGAAATTTTTTCGATTCTTAATGTTCTTAAAGGACCATACCACCCATTTTGAGCCTAATATATGCCATTTTCATACATGTAATGTTTCCCAAAGGATAAAACCGTATTTCAGCTTTCCTGATATTTTGCGAAATCTCTTAATTTTTCAAAATCAAATATTCAAGCGATACACCCACCTTAAAAATCCATGTTTCTCCTGTGAATAGTTATTCAGCCTTATGAAGTCACAGTCGTTTAAATTTGTCAATAAACGCAGGTCTTTTTTTGGGACTATAATCCTCAGTAGAGACATACATTCACTCTGTGCTTTTTATTGCACTTAAATGCTAAAATTATGAAACTTCGTAAAAAATACGTCTTGTTCACGATGATGGATTACCTATCCCAAGAACGTTTCAAGGATCAACAAGTTGATTTTAATCGCAGAATGAATTGAAACCAATGGCAGTCTGGAGGGTAGGAAAAAATGTTTTTATTCACTGTTCCAGTAGTATGCTTTGGGAAATGATTGTCAGTAACGTACCTGTAACATGTATGAAAATTGAATATATTAGGCTCAAACATGCAAAATGGATGGTATGGTCCTTTAATNCATGTATGAAAATTGAATATATTAGGCTCAAACATGCAAAATGGATGGTATGGTCCTTTAATATGAAATGAGTCCTAGTCAGCCTCTGTACAGAACTGTGTCTCTCAGGTAGTTTATGTTTGGTTTGGGAAGAGAGAGCCGGCCATACTTTGCATTTCTTGTTAGATAATTGTGTTGGATGGGTTAAATAAAGTTACTTCAGCAAAAAAAAAAAACTAAAGACGTGTTCGCTGTGATAGTTCACGTATCTCCAGCAAGTTTCAAGTCTCTACAAGTTGACTTTTATAGTGTAGTGGCATGAACTGAAGCCAATAGCAGTCTGACAGATAGGAAAGAAAATCTAAAGCTTATTGCTAAAGTAGTATATTTTGGGAAATGGTTATCAGTAACATAACGTGATATAAGTTGTATGTACTGTGCTCAAACATGCTCGATTGCTGGTATGGTCCTTTAAGTTTCAAAGCAGCGCAGCAACGAACTAAACATGAATTCTAGATTCTCTTCTGCTCATATCTCTGTCAGAATGTTTCTCCAACGATGGATATTGGTCCAGAGTATCTGTAAAGAAAGTTTTTGAGTCGATGAAGTGGACGTATCACATTGGACTCAAGTGTGTGTGTGTGTGTGTGTGTGTGTGTGTGTGTGTGTGTATCCCTCTAATGTGTTGTCTCTTTATCTCCAGATGCCAACGACTGCAGTCCCCACCCATGGTAAGTCATTCACAAAATTCTGAAAGAAGACTGTTAAAGACTGATCCAAGTTCACACACACACATATACACACACACACACACACACACACACACACACACACACACATAAACTCTGTGTAGGCAGCACTGCTTGAACATCATATTACTTTCATTCTTCATCTTGTTTTCACCAGTTTTTTTTTTAAATAATGATACAGTCCATTTGAAAGACTTTATATTTTTGCGTACCTGAAATGCTCTAAATATATAATGCATTAACCCAAACACAGGCTTCAGCCGTGCCTCTTTTCTGTCATTTTGCAGGTGTAAAGCCTTTAATTTGCTTTGGTTTATGGCCTAAATAATGACTACAACGAGGAATGTTTGACAGTTGTCTCATTCTTCGGTGTTACATAGCTACCCAGCACTGTAAATTTGTTCTAAATTTGTTATTTTTTGAAGTCTTCACACACACACACACACACACACACAAAAGGAATGCTGACACACATGCATTTCTAACCAATCAGCAGAACAAGCTTTTGTGATATATTTTCGTTCTTTTGAAATTTCTCTGTTAGTGATTTTCCACGAAAAAAACTTGCGAAAAGTGGAAGAATTTGGGCCGCATTGTTTACTCTCCAAGATTTTGTCATCTTATTAAAAATATTTATTTCCATCCAGCAGAGTTACATAAACAAGCTACACACACTCCACTTCTCTATTATTTTTTTACTTTTGCACTTATGACGCCATAGTGGTTTCCACTTCAGGTCCTATTGTTTATTGGTTCAGGATAGGAACCATCTTTTTTGTTGCAAAGTACAGTAAAACCTGTATTAAATATTTGTAGCAGTTGTTTTGTTGTTTTCCCCTCTATTTTTTCTCCATTACCAATATCGCAATCATTTCACTTTTATTGCAGAAACTTCCTTCATTCCTCTGGCTTTTGAAGTCTGTAGAGTATCGAGATCTTATGGCTTGTAGAGACAGCGGCCTTTTCAACATAAAAGCAGCTGTTTCTTTCAAAATTTGTTTAGCTGTTGAGGTGAAAACCTTGACTCTCCAAATGAGCCAAAGACAGATTCCTTTCTGTTTTTTAGTATTTGCTCTCCTACAGTTTGTGTTGGATTTCATAAACATACGTTGCAAGAATTCCCCCAGTAAATTTCAGAAGACGTAAGATAAAAAGATGAAACAACACGTCCGAGAACTCCGCACTGTAGAATTGTCTGTTACCTTTCTTCTTCTGATGTCCCCGGCTCTAATTGTTCCAAATATGACATGGCTGGTTGTATCACTTGGGAGGGGACCAGGAGGTCAAAGGTCAATCATTGACACAACCAGCCATGTCATNGGTTGTATCACTTGGGAGGGGACCAGGAGGTCAAAGGTCAATCATTGACACAACCAGCCATGTCATATTTGACAGTTATGGCGACCAAAAAGCCTGAATCACTTTGTCTTTTTGTGTATTGGATTCTTAATACAGAACTGAATTGATAAGACCAACGGAAATGAAAACAGGAAATTGCCTCACATGATTGCCAAGGTTTTTCATATCTTACATAATATTCTCCTTTTTCGGCTTCCTCCGTGCCATTTGTCCTTTTATCAAATCAAATCAGGAAGAAAACAGGAACAAAACCGCCGGTTCCAGTTTTTTATCGCTTTTCTGAGAAAAGCCACCAAGTCGGAAGCAGCTTTATCACAAAAGTGCCTCCAGTTAGATTAGAGTCGGGTTCGGGATAAGTCAGTGCGGTTTTTCATTTAAAAAAAAAAAAAAATNTTAAAAAAAAAAAAAAATCTGTATAACAAACAGTTTTAGTTCTGACTTTGAGGAGAAAATCTGATTCTTTTTTTTCCTTTTCTTTCCTTCTGGCTGTAATTATCTGTCGTGTATTATGTCATTGTGCATGCAGAGATGAAATCGTCTCTCTCCGTCTCTCTGCAGTTATAACAGTGGGACTTGTGTCGACGGAGACAACTGGTACCGTTGTGAATGCTCTCCGGGGTTTGCCGGCCCAGACTGCAGGATCAGTAAGTGTCTGACCTTTGACCCCTTGGCCTTTCCTCCATCTCTCCTTGCCTCTGTGTTTTATCCGTCCATCTGCTTCTCTTTATTTTTTCCATTCCCTCAATTTTTTTTCCACTCCGACTCTCTTTCTCCATCCCTCTCCCCTTTCTGCCCATCACAATTTCTGTCCTCTGAGTTTTCAGTCTTTCTCTCTCTCTCTCTTTCTCGTTCTGCCCGAGTGCCTTGGAGCCAGGCTTAAGTGTTTGTTAACATAGGTCAGAACAATTTGGATTTGGTTGTTGGAGCACACATTGGATCACAGGAGTTATGGATCTTTGGTTAAACATCTTCCAGTCCTCGGTGACTCAGCTCAAAGGCAGCTTTGACAGTTGGTCTAGAGAGAGAGTCTACTGGTGTTTTAAAGGGAAATTCCAACATTTTGGAAAACAAAAAAAAATCTGTTTTTTCTTGTCTAGATGAGAGGAATATCAGTTTTTCTATGTGTTCGGTACAGAAATGATCCTGGACATGCTTAGCCTGGTTTAGGACAAAGACTTGAAGCAGAGGAAAAACTGCTAGCAAAAGGTCATCATGATTCTCTCACGATTGTTAATCTGTAGGAGCCTAAAATGTGCATCAGGTACTGGTGATTTCAATAGTCTCTCTCTCTCTCTCTCTCTCTCTCTCTGTCTCTCTCACTGTCTCACTCTCCCTCACTCTCCCTCTCTGCCTCTCTCACTTTCTCTCCCTCATTCTCACTCTCCCACTCTCTCACTATCTGTCTCTCTCTCTCTCTCTGACTCCCTCATTCACTCTCTCTCTCCTTCACCCTTCTCTCTCTCTGCTTCTCTCACTCTCTCTCTTTCTCTCTCTCACTCCCTCACTCTCCCTCACTTTCTCTCACTCTCTCTCACTCCCTCACTCTCTCTCTCTCTCTCTCTCTCTCTCTCTCTCTCTCTCTCTCTTTCTCTCTACAAAAGCAAAGCATCTGAAGAAGCTAATTTTAATAGTGTGACCGTGTCCTTATGTCTCTAAACATTCTAGATGGGTTTCAGCCTATAAGGCCTCTGTCAAGGCTGAGTTATTCTTTCCCCAAAGTATAAAACAAGCTTTTTATAATGACACATCTCTGACCCGCATCTTCTCTTTCAGACATCAACGAGTGTCAGTCGTCACCCTGCAGCTTTGGCTCGACCTGCGTGGATGAGATTAATGGATATCGCTGCATCTGTCCACCGGGGAGAACTGGCCACCGCTGCCAAGAAGGTAAGCCTGACAGTTTACACCTGATGTGCTGTGTTCTTCAAAAAAAAAAAAATCCCCCTCACTTCATCGACAATGTTACCCAATAATCAACATGAATCTAACTTTTTCCTTAAAGAAATGGCAGAATGTTCTAATAAAATGTAGATCAGTAACTCAGCAACTTCTGTCTGCAAAATACTCAGTATATGTGATTTATAAAGTCAAACTGGAAGGAAAAAAAAGCAAAAATGATTCCAAATTCTAATTCATAACTGCTGAATCATGAATCAAATTGAATCACTGTTAAAGGATCATATCAGCAGTTTTGCTTATTTGAGCCCAATATACAACTCGCATACACGTTACGTTACTGATGATCATCTTCTAAAACATACTGCTGGAGTGGTAAATTTTAGAATGTTTTTCCTACCTTCCAGGCTGCCTTTGTTTCAGTTCATTCCAGTATGCTATAAAAATCAACTTGTAGAGATTTGAAACATGCTAGACAAGTAATCCATCACAGCACACATTATGTCTGTTAAATTTTTTGTCAAAGAATCTTTATTTAACTGGGCCAACATGGACAATGTATTTCTCTGCCAGGAAATATATCCCAGGAGAAGACTGTTTTTTATTAAGAAATTAAAACGACTGTGTCCTGTACATTCGCACGTACTCGTTAACAGGCAAAACATTGAATTTTAAGGTGGGTGTGTCACCTGACTATTTGATTTGGAAAGATTAGGTGATCAAGCAAAATAACAGAAAACTAAAATACGGTTTTATGTTTCAGTTGTCAGTAGCATAACATGTGTGGTAGGGTAATATTTATTGGACTTAAACGTGCAAAATCGCCGGTAATGTCCTTTAAGCCAGTGTTATGAATAAGACTGAATAGCTTGGTGTGATAGTGAATGTGGTTTTGTGCGGCAGCGTCTGGGAGGCCGTGTGTCGTCGGTGGTTCGGTGACTCTGGATGGAAGCAGGTGGACTGAAAACTGCAACAGCTGCCGGTGCCAAAACGGGAGAGTTTCCTGCACCAAGGTACACCTGAGCCTTAAACATGCTAGCCTGAAAAAAAAGCTAAGCTGGAAACAAGCATCTAGATCAGAATTATTCAAGTAAAATCCAGGGGGTCCAGTTACTCGACTATGTCCCCCTGTGGGGTTCCGTAATCACGAGATATTACACATAACTATGATTCAGAGTGTCAGCTTCAACATTTTATTAAACATTTTTGACTAAAGTGCTTTTCTTAGTTACAAGTACATTTTCAAACATGAATTTGACAACCTAAAAATTTATCTTAAAACTAAAGTTCTCTTCAGTTCTCTAAAGAACTTTTTTTTTTTTTTTTAATCCTGTACATTCTCATGTAAAGTTAATGTGCATACATTTGGTAAAACTGAGATATAAAACAGAAAAAATGAGGTTAAAAATAAAAGTGCGACTTAACAAGTGGCAATGTAGGGATGTGCCAATCTGATATTTAGTATCGGTATCGGCCCGATACTGGCCAAAATCACTGGATAGAATATCAGATGAAATAAAAAATATAATCTGATCCGATCCATAAACTTAAACTATCATGTAAATGCTTAATTACACTTCTAACGATATGCCGTGAAGANTCCGATCCATAAACTTAAACTATCATGTAAATGCTTAATTACACTTCTAACGATATGCCGTGAAGACAGAGGTGTGTCACGGTCACGACACAGAGGGCTGTGTCATGTGAACAGCAGTTGTCCAGACATGTCTGCTGAGCGGTCACCATTGCTGCGTTCCAAGTTCTTATTTTGTTTCCACATTTCCCTCATTTGCGTCTTTTCCTCGCGTCTTAGCTCCGCCCACTGAAGATGTGAGGAAAAGAGGCGAGGAAAAGAGGCAAGGACAGAGGAGCTGAGGAACGACGATTTAAGAGAAATGAAACATCATCGCTCCTCAAGCGTCATCTGAAGCGACATGACGTGTCACACAGATGATCAGCTTGAAGCTGCTGTGTTTTAGTTTCTACAAGATAATAAAATAATGAAATATTCTGATTATTACTGTAACAATTAACATGAACAGTTTGACAAACAGTCTGACGATATAATCTGGTGATATGAGTGTTTTATTGTTTTATGTTTCTTTATCATTCAGAGCTGCATTAAACACACACCCAGTCATTTTCATCAGATGATCAATCAGACAAAATTAAACATCAATAATCAGAATCATCTTACACCTGAGATGTTGCTGTTATTTTTCTGTTCACGTTTGATGAAACTGTGAGGTTATAATAAGATGCATATCGCTGTATTGGATCAGCTGTAATAGATCTGTCCAATCAGAAACAGATTTCCAGTAAAGGGGCGTGTCTGTCAGGTAGCAGACTTCCTGTAGGAGCCTCAGAACAGAAATAAGTGCTTTGGGACGTCCTTAAAGATGGCGGACTGCTGACAGATGGCAGATTAGTTTCCGGGTCACGCGAGGATCGAGGATCGAGGACCGAGGAGTGATGAAATTGATCTTTATAATGTCCCTGTTTTTACTCTAATTGTTCTAATGTCGGGGCTTTGGTGTTTTATTGTTTGCATGTTTTGTTTTGTTCAGTGTTTCTTTTAACTGTAAAGTGTATCGGGACCATGATGCATGGTGNTTGCATGTTTTGTTTTGTTCAGTGTTTCTTTTAACTGTAAAGTGTATCGGGACCATGATGCATGGTGATTTTGCACATTAAATAAAACTGATTGATTGATTGATTGATTGATCTAACCTCTGCCTCTGTCCCTGTTTTGTCCCCGACAGGTTTGGTGCGGTCCCAGACCTTGTCATCTCCACAGTAAGAGCCGCGGCGCAGAGTGTCCACCCGGTCAGACCTGCATCGCCGTCCATGACGAGCGCTGCTTTGTCAAACCCTGCCCCAGCCAGGGGGAATGCTGGAGCCCCGCCTACAAGGCCCCCCCCACGGCCAGGTGTCACCCAGAGAATGGCTGTGCCAACGTGACCTTCACCTTCAACAAAGACATCATGGCAAAGGTCTGTTTGAGAGGAGCGGTTTCATGATCTCAGACGTTTATGAATGAGGGAAGGTGGTTGTGCGATGACATTTGCCATCATCAACACATTAAATCTGGCACTGTGTTTTATGAATCTGATGATGATGATGATGTCTGGTACTTTTTGTTTTTTAATTCTCTGCTGGTAAGAAAAAAATAGATTGAACAGGAACAAGCTCTTACAAAATGTTCATCCATATTTCTTGATAACAGCATTGCTAACGGAAGAAAGATAATATGCTGAAGACACCAATAGCTTGCGAATTTCTCATATCCGTGTGAATTGGATTTAAATACAAGCTGTTGCCTGGAGCAGAAAAATTATGATTTAAAATAAAACAATTAATCGATGAAAACAATTAGAAAATCCTGCTTCTGCTAATCTCGAAATCTTCCAAGTGTTTAATAACGTATGTTGGTTAGTAGCTCTGCCACAGATTCCCTCAGTAGAAAGATGCATGAACTCGACAAACTGAGCTCATATCATCAGAATCCAGTATTCTGGAGCAGTATGAGACGCTTTGATGCTTTCTGGATACCTTATGTGGTGTTTTTTTTGTCCGTTATGGTGTTACAGGGTGTGACCGTGGAGCAGGTGTGTCGTGAGCTAAGGAATCTCTACATTGTCAAAAACTTGTCATCCGATTCCACCGCCTCCATCACCTGTGAGCCGTCACTCAGCGCCACCAATGAGATCCATGTAGCCATCGTAAGTCACATTTGGCTGGGAAATATTCATTTTTAGATGCTGAAAACTTCACCAAATGTATAGGATCATACCGGCAATTGTGCATATATGAGCCCAATAAAAACAACCCACATACATGTTATATTACTGACAACCAATTTCCAAAACGTAAAAGTGTATTTTAGTCTTCCTGTTACCTTGCCAAATCCCCTAATCTTTCAAAATCAAATGTTCAGTTGATACATCCACCTTAAAATTCAATGTTTCACCTGTTAACACTGATGCATGATTGTACAAGGGATGGTCAATTTTAATTTCTCTGTAAAATCCGTCTTCTCTTGGGACTATATTTCCTGGCGGAGACATACTTCGTCTTCCTTGCATCTCTATGTTGGATCGGTTAAATAAAGTTTGACAAAAAAAAAGCTAATAGATATTGTGTTCGCTGTGATGGATTATTGATCTCAAGCACATTTCAAGACTCTACAAGTTGATTTTAATATCATACTGGAATGAACTGAAGCCAATGGCAGTCTGGAAGGAGGAAAAACAATCTAAAATTTACCACTAAAGTGTATATTTTTGGAAATGGTTGTCAGTAACGGAATGTGTATGTGGATTGTGTATATTGGGCTCAAACATGCACGATCGCTGGTATGGTCCTTTAAACACTACTGTCCCATGTGACTCACAGTCATTAGTTGACAGTTATATTGAACTTCCACTAGTAATACATCCATAAACACCAAAGTCTTTGTATCCCTCAAGAAATTGGGATCTGGGGAAAGTCTGGAGTTATGAAACCATTATGAAATATTTGGAAAAGCTTTCATAATGTAGATAATTTTGTTAAATTAAAGAGTACCAGAACACACGTTTACTTACATGTCACACTAACAGTGTTTCCATCCTGAATGTTTTAGTCGACGGAGGACCAGAGGAGAGGTTTGTCATTCATCAAGGAAATCACGGACAGCATCATGGACCTGGTCAGTAAGAGGAACGCCAACAGCTCCATCATCGGCGCCATTGCTGAGGTTCGCATCCAGAGACGACAAAGCCACAACGGTGAGCTGCTGTGAGCCGGGAATCCAGCTGTGAGGCCTGGTGTGGTTTTAAAAGCAGAAAGAACAGTCTACATTTCAGAGATGTGTGTATGGAAACAGCAAAAAAAACAAAAACTAAAGATATTCTGTTAGTCTTCCTGCTTGTTTGATATGTAATTTATTGGTGTTCAGGTTCTTCTTGGACAATTAAAGCATTAAAGGACCATATCATCCATTTTGCATGTTTGAGCCTAATATATTTAATTTTCATATAAGTAACTTTACAATCATTTCCCAAAGCATACTACTGGAACAGTAAATTAAAAATTAAAATTAAAAAAAATATGTGGAGTGAATGTACGTCTCCACCGGGGAATACAGTCCCAAAAGAAGACCTGTGTTGATCAAAAAATTTAAACAACCGTGAATTTTGCGGGACTATTAGCAGGCGAAACATCGGTTTTTAAGGTGGGTGTATCGCTTGAATATTTGATTTTGAAAGATTAAGAGATTTTACAAAATATCAGGAACACTGAAATACGGTTTTATCCTGTAGGAAATGATTGTCAGGAGCGTAACATGTATGAAAACTGAATATATTAGGCTCAAACATGCAAAATGGCCGGTATGGTCCTTTAAANAACATGTATGAAAACTGAATATATTAGGCTCAAACATGCAAAATGGCCGGTATGGTCCTTTAAATAGATTTTGACAGAAAATCTTTAGAGATTTCAGATACAGTCTTTGCTCATAAATCAGGAAAAGATGATTTCTCCTGAAGATATTATAGGCCCTTAAAGGACCAAACCAGTGGTTTTAGCCTATTAAGTACAAATTGTGTTTAACTTACTACTCCCATTACTACTCCCTTTTCCAAAGTATACAATCTTTTTTTTTTTGTATTTATTTATTTATTTATTGTGTACATTAATAAACACATTTCTGTAAATGTACCAGAGTTAGCCAAAGGCTAATTTTCACCTGTTATCCCTGAAAGTTGAGGTAGTGTCTGTCAGGCAGCAGTCTGTTGGTTTTTAGTTATTTTCAGAGCTTTGTAAACATCATCTGCTTTACAGTGGACATTTTCTTGTCTTTATTTTGTTTATCCCTTTTGTATCTCATTAATTAGTAATAAATTCAACAGTCACCTGTCTAATGTATTTCTCAGAGTTATTGTCATTGCAGCAGTAGTTGGTCGCCAAATAGCTCAAATGCTAACTGCTAACCACAATATCTCATTATTACGTTTCTATGTCTACAGGAGTTTGATAAACAGAGTTCGTTCTTCATCAAATGTTGAGATGATCTCTGATGACCATTTTCTTTCTCCATTCTGCAGACCACCTAGTGCCTCTTCTGGTTTCCGTGGTGATCCTCGTCTGGGTTTTGGCGGCAGCTTCAATGCTGCTGTGGTGTGTCTGGAGGCGGAGGAAGCAGAGCGCTCACACGGGGGTCAGCACCCAGATGTCGGTGTCGTTGGTGCCGCCGCTCGAGGACAATAACGCCCTACACAACTCCGTCAACAACGCACGTGAGCAGCTCAACCACATCAAAAACCCCATCGAGAAAAACCCACCCAACCACCACCAACACCAACACCACCTCCTCCTCCATCACCACCACTACGAAGACAAGAACTCCGTCAATGCCAAGACCAGAAAATCAGACGCCGGCAGCCAATCGGATGAGGAGGAGGCAGAAAAGAGGCTGCAGAAGGCAATGTTCCCCCGAGTGCCGCCGGCATACACGCTCGTAGATTGGGAAGAACAATCTCTCCACCATATGACGGAGAAGCCCCCCCACTGGACTAGCAAACAGGACAACAGGGATGTGGAGTCGGTACACAGCATGAACAGAAGGGAGTACATTGTATAGCCAAAGGCGCTGGAAATGGCTGGATGATCTGTTGAGATCAGAGTGGAAAACTGTCGTGTCCCGTTAAGTGGATTTTGGTCTTTTTTTTTTTTTTTTTTNTTTTTTTTTTTTTTTTTGTCTTTGGTTTGATTATTGAATCGGAAAATATCAAGATACTTTTTTGCCTTTTTTTAATTTATGTTGTTGACGCCGGCATGAACGGTCGACTTTGGAAGGCTGGAACTCCGGGTCCTGCGCTCCCGTCTCCGTCTGCATAAATGTCTCCAGATGTACGGCTCTCCGTTTTAAGCCATGGTCAGAAACCACCAGAGTTCCTGAGAGGTTACATGTGGGATCGAGATCTCTGAATCAAGAGCAAGTTTTCTATTTCAATGTGCTGCTGCAGCGCCGCACCTATCAAATTTGAAATAAATCTTATTTATTTTTATGTTTTTTTTTTTTTTTTTTTTTTTTTTTNGGGGGGGGGTTCTATCAGCAGTTTTTTTTGCCAATATGAAGAATTGTCCATGTAGAATGTTTTTGTATAGAAGTGTAAATATTTTTAATTAATCAATGTGTCTGATTTATTAACTTAATCATCAAGAGCCTTAAGATATCATTCTTTTTTTTCTTTTTTTTTTATTTATATGCTTTGTTTAGAGTTGAAGGTTGACAGCTTTGTAAGCTTATGACTTCTTGATTCTTGATGGAAATATTGTTTTGATATATTTTTCATCAATGCCAAAAGTGTTCTTGAAAGAATAGTTTATTTTGAGAAATTTGGATTTGGGCATTTTTGTGCCTCAAAACCTGTTTTGTACATTGTGTGTTTTTGATAACGTCTCGTTGTGTGTTTGCCAGGGTGATTGTGTAAGATCTTACATGTAAAGGAGGGAGGTTATAGCGACTGATGTCGCTGCTGCAGGGTCATTTTATACGAACCAACATGGTGGCAGATGTATTGTTTGCTGCTGAAAACAAAATCCTTCAAGAGAACACAACGTTTGTAGCTGTTTTTTTTTTTTTTTTTTTTNTTTTTTTTTTTTTTTTTTTCTGTACATTATAGTAAAATGTTGAGCGCGACACAAAAAACAGGCTTTGGATCCTGTCTCCACTTTTTCATAATTGCTTTTCCACAATTTTGAGCTTTAAGGAAGTTGATTAAGAGTGCCGTACAGCCGTCACGTTCCCTGTTGAGGACTGGAGAATAAGACAAGATTTTGAAAAAAATGATTTTTTCAGTCATGAGTTTGTGATGGGGGAATTAAAATGAACAGTGATTACATTGTGTTTTTTGGGCCTTGAGAAATAAACATTTTTTGTATTTGTTCCTGGCAATGCTGTCCTGTCTTATTTACACTTTGCATAAAAATCTGATCCTTGTATCCAGTCGCAGATATGATGATGTAATACAATAACTTGTATGACAAGTGCCTTCCTGATTTCTTCTATTTTTACATATTTGTCAGACTTAATTGCATCAGCAAAACAAATTTAATAAAAGACAAAGACAGCCTGAGTGAACACAAAAAATAGTTTTTAAATCATTTCATTTATTGAAGGAAAAAAACTAACACCTACACATTGCCCCCTTACTTACCCTGACTTTGTCGACCTGTGCAGGTGTACCCTGTCTCTTACTCAATAATGATGATGATGATGATAATAATAATAATAATAATAATAATAATAATAATAATTAATAATAATAAGAATAAGAATAACAGCCNATAATAATAATAATAATAATAATAATAATAATAATAATTAATAATAATAAGAATAAGAATAACAGCCTTTATTTGTATAGCACCTTTTATACGAAAACACAGCCCAATGACTGCTGCAATTGACTCCAGCCACCCTGAATAAGATAAGCAGGTATGAAGGATGGATGGATGGATGGATGGATGGGTGGATGGATGGATGTCCCTTCTACATTCTGGCATACATGTTAGCAGGCGAAACATTAAATCTTAAAGGACCATACCAGCCATTTTGCATGTTTGAGCCTAATATATTCAATTTTCATACATGTAACATTACTGACAATCATTTCCCAAAGCATACTACTGGAATGGTGAATTAAAAATGTTTTTCCTACCTCCCAGACCGCCATTGGTTTCAGTTCATTCTGGTACGCTATTAAAACCAACTTGTTGATACTTGAAACGTTCTTGGGATAGGTAATCCATCATCATGAACAAGACGTATAGTTACATAATTTTAGCGTTTAAGTGCAATAAAAGATTTATAATTTATAAAAGAAGTGATTTATAGACATGCTTCTACCACTCTCAGATCTCTGGACTCAGTTTATCATTCTGCTCTTAGGTTTATCACAGGTGATAGGTTTGGTACTCATCATTGCATTTTATATCAGAAAGTTGGTTGGCCCTCTCTCACTGAAAGACGTGAAAAACATTGGTACCTATGTATTTATAAAGCCATTATTGAGAGTTTGCCATCTTATATATCTTCACTTTTACACTGGTCCTCTGGTCCTTATCCTACACGTTCTAGCGATTGGCTCATGCTTCAGACCCCTCGCATTCATACTGATTTGGTGAAAGTGGTTTTAGTTATGCCACTCGGGTCTTATGGAATAAATTGCAATGCTCTCTAAAACTCAAAACTCTTGTAACTGTTGGTCAATTTAAATCAATTGTAGCAGAACATCTGTCAGCGGTCTGTGATTGCTTTAATTAATTTGTTTTTTGTTTGATTTTTTTTTTTGCTGTTTCTGTACTCTCAACGTCATTGTAAATGAGGGCAAGCCCTCAATGATTCTTGAGAAATAAATAAAGGTTTGAAAAAATAAATAAATAAATAAAAGCGCGGAGTGAATGTATGTCTCCACCGGGGAATATAGTCCCAAAAGAAGACCTGCATTTATCAAAAAATTTAAACAACCATGACTTCATAATTTTGCGTAATTATTAGCAGGTGAAACATCAATTTTTAAGGTGGGTGTATCACTTGAATATTTGATTTTGAAAGATTGAGAGATTTTGCAAAATATCAGGAAAGCTGATATACGGTTTTATCCTTTGTGTATGAAAATTGAATATATTTGGTTCAAACATGCAAAATGGGTGGTATGGTCCTTTAAGGTGGATGTATCAGCTGGGCATTTGATTTTGAAAGTTTAGGGGATTTGGCAAAATAACAGGGAAAACTAAAATACGGTTTTATGTTTGGGAAAATGGTTGTCAGTAACATAACATGTATGCATGTCATATTTATTGGGCTCAAACATGCAAAATCACCAGACATGGTCCTTTAAGTCTCTGCATGTTTGATTTTCAGGCTTGTGTAAAATAACTGGAACACTGCGTCTCCACACACAAAAACAAAGGAAATATGAAATAATCTGAAAATGTGATGGTGGGGTTTAGGAAATGGTCAGGAATGTGAAACCTGAGTGATTTGTGGTTAACAGGCTACAACATGCAAAACCACCAGCATGCTCCTTTAAAGATGTTAACTTCTGGCACAAAAGATGAGCTATCAGCAGTTTTAATCACACACTCATGCACACACAGTACAAAACAAAATGAGTGTAGTCAATTTGACAGCTCCATGTGTGTGTGTGTGTGTGTGTTTTCCATACAGTCCAGTCACCAAATAAAACCCCTGTCTGAAAGTGGATTTTTTAATGTCTTAATACTTGTGAAATCTGAACGTCTTGTGCTCTAGTTGCTTCAAAGGCTTTCAGCAAAGCAAAGCTAACGCAGTCGTCATGGACAACGCCTGCCGGCCTCCATTACACGTTTGATCACGCGTGAAACCCAAATCTGCCTTTATGTTGAGCATAGGAAGAAAGGGAGCTGCTGCGACGAATGAAGATGTTAAAGGCCTGAAAGTTTCATGGAGTGGAAAACTGATGCCACAAAACTTTTTGGAGCAAGGCACTAATGCTGTGAAATGCGTGGGTTCGGTTCCCTCTGTATGACTGCGCGCAAATTACGACATAGAATCAACTCAAAGTCAAACTCGAGTCTGGTTGTTATGTCCTTTGTAATTTAAGAAGTCAGTGTTTTCACAAATTGCTGTGTGAGGGGTGTGGCTGGAGAGTGCTCTTTGTGTGTGTGTGTATGTGTGTGTGTGTGTGGCAGTATGACTCAGCTGTGCAGAGACAGTTGTGGGAACTGCAGGAGTCTGGCAAGAGCAAAGAGAAAGGGATTGACGTCAACTTCCCAAGGCGAAGCGGAGAAAGAAGTGGAGGAAACAGTATCCATCCTCTTGTGATTCATCCCCATTCTTTCATGTATTGTTGCTGCTCGCTCTGTTTGCTCGCCATCATCCATCATTCACCTCGATTCCTCAGAATCCCACAAGTAGAAATGAAGATGCCCAGAAAAAAGAGCAAAGATTCTTGTACCTTCTTAAACCTGGACAATCATACATGTTGTGATGCTCAGAATATGTACATGCAAACTATATTTTAATTTTCTCGCTACTGTGATTAAGGCACAAATGCAAAGATGCATGGATGGATTTAATAGGAGTGCAGGTTTGTTGCATGCAGTATGGCTGGTGTGAGGGAGAGTCATCTAGGCGTAACGTTTACATGTTTGTACACATTGATTTACAATTACATAATCTGGGTCTGTCGCTCCGAGCCAGAATACACTGATTTAAATCTAATTATAGTGTTTATATGATGTTTGAATTAATCTGCTGTCCAACTAGTCAGATGAGATTTAAATAAGTGTTCACACACACACACACACACAGAGAGAGAGAGAGAGAGAGAGAGAGAGAGAGAGAGAGGGTAAGGGAGCAAGAGTGATAGTGAGAGAGAGATAGTGAGATTGAGTGAAAGTGAGAGAGAGAAAGAGACTGAGGTGAGCAAGAGAGAGTGAGGGAGACAGAGAGAAGCAGAGGGGGAGAGAGAGAAAGAGAGAGAGAGAGAGAGAGATGAGCAAGAGAGAGAGAGAGAGAAGCAGAGGGGGAGAGAGAAAGAGAGAGAGAAAGATGAACAAGAGAGAGTGTGTGTGAGAGAGAGAGAAAGAGAGTGAGAAAGAGTGAGTGAGTGAGTGAGTGAATGAGTGAGTGAGTGAGTGAGTGAGTGAGTGAGTGAGTGAGTGAGTGAGTGAGTGGCTTTTTAAACTTTTAAATTGTGAAGGGTGAAGGAGATGCTGTGGTAGTTTGATGTTGATGCAACTCTCTTGCTGCACCTTTTCCATCCAGGTATGAAGTTCATACACACACACACAAACACACACACACAAGGAGATGCTGTGGCAACTGCTGAGGTGCTGTTTTTCCGTGTCTTCTTGTTGTTTCCCAGCCATAGGAATGCTGATCGTCCTACATGCCGCTGCAGGTATCTGGGTGGAACACCTGTATCATTACATCAAACACACTCATCACACCTCACCATTAAATAAATGTTCACTACACAGGGTCACAAAGATGAATGAAACGTTGAAATATTGTTGACCATAATCCAGAAATGATGCTGGAAGTGTAAGTGAAGTGAGTGTGACAGATATGATAGTATTTAATTTACTTTTACGGTTATTGTTTACATATTCATTGGGTTATTCAGGTTGGGTCGATCAGTGATCCATTAGTAATGCCTGGTGGTCCAGTAGGGGGAACTGCGCTTGAGTCCTTCATTCATTACAACTGCGGGTGAAGAACAACAGCATCCACTGTTCCGACCCTTCTGTTATTATTCTCCCTTATTTTATTAAGGGTACAACATGAGCAGCAACTGTTGGGACATTAAAAGGAGAAACTGAAGTGTCCCTGCACACATTTCATCTTATATTCTTGGTTATGGCTAAAGTTTTTCCTCACAAACTAATGAGAGCAGATGAATGTGAGGTAACAGCCTGGCCAGGTATATCTTTAAAGGACCATACCAGTGATTTTGTATGTTTGGGCACTATAAAAAAAATTTTGTGTTATTTTTTATTTATTTATTTTTTGTATTATTATGTTTCAAAATCAATTTTTCAGGTGATACACCTACTTTAAAATTCAATGTTTTCCCTGCTCATACTAATGTACCATTGTTGAAGGCATGGTTGTTTTAATTTCTTGGTAAAAACATCTTTCTTGGGACTATATTCCCTGCCAGAGATGCACATTTTTTACTGTGTTGAATCAAAAATTTTAATAGACATCATGTTTGCTGTGACTGATTACATATCTCAAGTGTATTTCAAGTCTCTACAAGTTGATTTTTAATACCGTACTAGAGTGAACTGAAACCAGTGACAGTCTGGAAGGTAGGAAAAACAATTCTAATATTTAACCGCTGCAATAGAATGTTTTGGAAAATGGTTGGCATTAATGTAATGTGTACGTGGGTTATATTTATTGGGCTCAAGCATGCAAAATCACAAGCATGGTCCTTTAAGACTCTGACACTGGTACATCTAAATAGATTGCAGCCAATAATAATGATTTTAGTTTGTCTTGTACTTGACTTGTAAAAATGTCCGCTGTAAGAAAGTGGCATTGCTGTTAGCAGAAACATGGTATATTACAAATTATTGCAAAATTACCACACACGCACGCATGCACGCACGCACGCACACACACACACACACACCACTATATCTGCTGTTCTGTGTTCAGCTTCTCATCTGAGCGTTATTAAAAGTCCTTACAATATTAAAACGTGTCGGTCCAGGCCAACAGTTCTGCACCAAATCATTTCAGTTTAATGCCAAACTTTATCCAAACTAAATCTGAGGAGAGACATGGTTGTGCATACCATGAATTCTCCTCCGGGTNGGGGATGTCACGGGGTCTGGGTGTGTAATGACTACCACATGCCACCGTATGTCGACCTGAGCATTTGTGTTAGAACCTTGTTTGTTTCCAGGCTGACTCATAACATAACGGTTTGAATTTCGTAGAGAGTGGCGTCTCCAAAGCCATGTGGTTAAGAACGATGCAATCTACATTTCAGCACGTGAAAGGACTTGCTGGATAGAAGTGGTCTGTCACACAGCAACGGAACAGCTCATGCTCTTATTACAAGATGTGTCCTATCTGGGTGGTCTGCTGTGCAAATCGATGATATGCAAATCTGCTTCCATGAAAAACTGAGTTCAGTCCAGTTCGCTGGTCCTGAATGCGCTACAAGGTGGTGATGACAGAAAAAGTACTGCTAAGGAGGCTGGTTCTATGGGCTTTTGGTTTTTTGGGGTAAACATGCACAGTGTTGGCTCACCCAGCCTCGCCCAACCTCACCCAGCCTCCCAAACCTGGAAGGAAACCAAGCTTGAGAGCTTGCTGTGGGCTGCCAAGCCTCTGCATGCTCAGCACACCACGCTCCTTTGAGCCGAATCTTAAACGATTTTGACACCAACTCCAAAAGCAGCATTTTGGCAGGAATGGACTGGTGAGGGGGGAGGGGAAGTGTTTAGTAAGTGGTTGTCAAACAGGAATTGAACTGATGGAGATGAAGTCAGGAACACGATGAGAACTATTTTAAAAAACTATGAATGATTAATAGCAGTGACTGTGTTTAAAGACAGAGAAACCTCATGGGTGATGTGATAATGTGATGTGTGAGGATGTGATGGTGTGATGTGATGATGTGATGGTGTGATTGTGTGATGGTGTGATCATGTGATGATGTGATAATGTGATGGTGTGATGGTGTGATGGTGTGATAATGTGATGGTGTGATGGTGTGATAATGTGGTGGTGTGATGTGTGATGATGTGATGATCTGNTGTGATAATGTGATGGTGTGATGGTGTGATAATGTGGTGGTGTGATGTGTGATGATGTGATGATCTGATGGTGTGATGGTGTGATGATGTGGTGGTGTGATAATGTGATGATGTGATGGTATGATGGTATGATGATGTGATGGTGTGATGATGTGATGGTGTGATGATGTGGTGGTGTGATGTGTGATGATGTGATTGTGTGATAATGTGATGATGTGATGGCATGATGGCGTGATGGTGTGATGATGTGGTGGTGTGATGTGATGATGTGATGAAGTGATGGTGTGATGATGTGGTGGTGTGATGTGTGATGATGTGGTGGTGTGATGGTGTGATTGTGTGATAATGTGATGATGTGATGATGTGATGATGTGGTGGTGTGATGTGTGATGATGTGATTGTGTGATAATGTGATGATGTGATGGTGTGATGGTGTGATGGTGTGATGATGTGATGCTGTGATGATGTGATGTGTGATGGTGAGATGATGTGGTGGTGTGATGTGTGATGATGTGATGATGTGATGATGTGATGGTGTGATGATGCAGTGGTGTGATGTGTGATGATGTGGTGGTGTGATAATGTGATGGTGTGATGATGTGATGGTGTGATGATGTGGTGGTGTGATAATGTGATGATGTGATGATGTGGTGGTGTGATAATGTGATGATGTGATGATGTGATGGTGTGATGATGTGATGCTGTGATGATATGATGGTGTGGTGGTGTGATGATGTGATGTGTGATGATGTGATGATGTGATGGTGTGATGATGTGATGTGTGATGATGTGGTGGTGTGATGTGTGATGATGTGATGCTGTGATGATGTGATGCTGTGATGATGTGGTGGTGTGATAATGTCATGATGTGATGGTATGATGGTGTGATTGTGTGATGATGTGATGATGTGATGGTGTGATGATGTGGTGGTGTGATGTGTGATGATGTGATTGTGTGATAATGTGATGATGTGATGGCGTGATGGTGTGATGGTGTGATGATGTGATGATCTGATGGTGTGATGATGTGATGGTGTGATGTGTGATGATGTGATGCTGTGATGATGTGATGGTGTGATG
>VXCM01003629.1:5941-25636 GCA_014773175.1 Lucifuga dentata
AAAAAAAAAAAAGGCTTGATAGCTGAGGGAAACTGCTAGTCTATTTCAGCAAAAAGATTGGTAGTAGGGGGAAACTGCTAGCCTAGCATAGCAAAAAGACTGGTGGGAGAAACTATCAGCCTAGCTTAAAAAAAAAAGACTGATAGCAGGGGGAAACTCTTAGCCTAGCTTAGCAAAGAGACTGGTAGTACAGGGAAACTGTTAGCCTAGCTTAGAATGGTAGCAGTTGGAAACTGCTAGCCTAGCTTAGCAAAAAAGACTGATAGAGGGTGAAAATTCTTAATCTTAGTTAGCAAAAAGACTGGTAGTAGGGGGAAACTGCTAGCCTAGCTTAACCGTAGCAGAAAGACTGGAAGCATGATGCAGTTTGACAGTGTGCTAGTGAATTAGTTTTTTTTTTTTTAATGATTTGNCTGGAAGCATGATGCAGTTTGACAGTGTGCTAGTGAATTAGTTTTTTTTTTTTTAATGATTTGTTGCAGAACTTTCTTCACATGGACGGATAAAAACTACAGTTAGGTGTTAATGAACTGAATGTTAGCTTGTAATCAGAAACGTGTACAGTACCTTCTCAGAGTAATGATCCGGGGGGAGGGGAGGGTAATCACACTGCTCGATCTTCTGACACAGAGCCAGCAGGTTCATCTTGTCTCCATAAAATGGACTCTGCAGCGCCGCCATCTGGACATGGTGAACAACAACATGCAATCAGTCAGAGGAAAAACACACATTTCTAATCTGTTTTCCTCACTATCTTGTTTTGGAACAAAATCCCAGGAATGAGGGTTTAATCACCAGAAAAACGTCCCGTTTTTAGCGAGTTAGCAGCACAGCCTCAGAATGCTACTTTCTGTTATCAGGTGGCCAGATTCATGTGGAATCTGCTGCAGATTATTATGCTCATTGAGAGATGTTTCCTCATAATTGACCCCTGACCCAGACTGAGAATGTGATACTCATCCAGTGTGTGCCGGTCTGTCAGAACATCCAGAACATTACATTTTACTTTTACTTCCTGTTGTTGTGTGTTGATAAAACGGCCAAGTCACCGAGTCAAACATTTCCTGACTTCAACTCTTCCATGTCTGCTCATTATGTTTTTCTGGATGACTGACCAATCACAAGTCTCCATTCTCTTTCAGCGTGCAAATATGTGACATCACATGCACGGACCATTTATGGTAAACTGTGGAGTGTAGTGGGCACAATCAGAGACTTTTTGTCAGGTTAATTGTGATTTATAAAGCAGTTTTATAAATGAGGCCCCTGATCAGGTGATAAATATGTTAATATATGATGCTGATTTGTGTATTGTGGCTGCAATGAACATTAGAGCCTTTCACACAGTCACACACTATGTTTATATACTCTGAGGTGTTCCACGTGTAACCCCGCCCCCACTTGTAACCCCACCCCAGAATGCACCAAGCTTATTTAAGTGTTTTTGTCTGTTTTCAATGGAATTGTCACGTGCAGCTCACCTCATACAGGAGACATCCCAGTGACCAGATATCTGATTTAAAGTTATATCCACTCTCATGCAGCCTCTCTGGTGACATGTAGTACGGCGTCCCCACTGGGACAAAAAGCCCCAAAAGAAAGAATCAGACAAATGAGTCAAATGTTAAGAAATTATCACTTAATTATCACAAATATGTGTAAACCTTCAATGACTCAAAATGCCACTGTAAATGTTTTATATGTTATTACTTTAGCAAAGCCTTTTTATTCTCACAGTAAACAGTGGAGGCGTGTCCAGTGTACTGTGGTTGTTCAGGCATGTGTGTGTGCGCGCATGTGCATGTGTATGTGCATGTGCATGTCCGTGTTGTGTGTTACCTAATGAGTGAGCTGCAGTGGTCTTAGAGCTGAAGAAACGGCCGAGTCCCAGGTCACCCAGCTTCACCTCCCCTGTCGCTGTTATGAACACGTTGGCTGGCTTGATGTCTGTTTCACATGCACGCACACACAGACACATGCACACGCACACGCATTTTCACTGTAGTTATGTTTGACCAAATGAAAGCAGCATTTGAGGGACAGGAAGTAACATGGACAGAACTTCCTGTAGATAAAGTACTCTGGAGTTTTCTGGAGATGTGGTGCTATGATTAGAACAACGCATAGAGTTAGTGTGTATGTGGAAACATAAACACATTGATGAATATGCCCACTTTGACCTTTGACCTGTGGGTTATGGACTATGAAAAAGGATAGGTAGGATATGTAGATAGGATGTGTATATGAGCGGCGGCGAGGCATTTACCTCGGTGCATGACTCTGCGTGAATGCATGTGCTCCAGGGCGCTGCACAGCTGGACAAAATACTTCCAGATGGTCCTCTCAGGAATGAGCCGCCTCTTCTTCTTAAAGTACTAAAGAGACGGAGAGAACGCTGATAAAGGGCCTTTCTGTAAACTCAACAGGAAATTAATTCATGTCATTAGTCAACAGTGTTTCTACAACCAGCCTGACTCTACTTCCTGCCATAAACAGGATGTGGTTACTTGTTCCCGAAAAATCAGTTTGTTTTATTGATGAAGAGTTGGTTTTGGCTAAGAATTAATGCTATTATGATGCTTCACTTCATACTTGGACAACATGGAGAAAACTCAGCATCTTCATTAATAACCATGTGACCATGTATGGTGTGCCTCAGGGCTCAGTTCTGGGTCCTATTTTATTTTTCTCCTCTGGGTGACATTATTGTTGTCATGGCATCTCTCAGCAGTGATTTGTTATGCTGATGACTCTCAGCTGTACCATGTGACCTCAGCACGCACTGCATGGCTAAGACCAACATTAGCTTCTGATCTGGATTACTGCAGCATGAATCAGACACAGCAGAACTAAGACACTACGGAGCCCCTGAAGTCCTAAATGTGGGATTATTATCAAATCCTTGGAGATTCTTTGTCCACTGGAACAACCATCATCATCATCATCATCACTGTATCTGGAGTCAATAAACACGTCCTCTTCTAGGACCATTCAGAAAAATATCTGTTTCACAACAAGAATTTATTTTTCCTTATCAGTGAGGCCCCAGGACGGTCCCAGAGTCCAGACTAAAGACCAGGACTGGCCCAGAGTCTAGACTAAAGCCCAGGATGGTCCCACAGTCCAGGCTAAAGACCAAGACCAACCCAGAGTCCTGACTAAAGACAGGACCATCCCAGAGTCCAGACTAAAGACCAGGACCATCCTAGAGTCCAGACTAAAGACCAGGACTGTCACAGAGTCCAGACTAAAGAGCAGGACAGTCCCAGAGTCCAGACTACAGACCAGGACTGTCCCAGAGTCCAGACTAAAGATCAGGATGGTCCAGAGTCCAGACTAAAGACCAGGACCATCCCAGAGTCCTGACTAAAGACAGAACCATCCCAGAGTCCAGACTAAAGACCAGGACCATTCCACTGCTCTATAAATAGTTAAAGTAAATATATTTGGTGTGTGAAGTCCTAAGAGTTTTGCGTGACCTCTGACCTTTATCATCTGGGACAGATCTCCAGCATCCGCCAGCTCCAGAACAATGTTGAGCTTGTTGTCTTCGATGAATGAGTCCAGATACTTGATGATATTTGGGTGATTCAGCTGCTGCAGGGGACAAACAAGACGAAACGAGAGCTAAACGGGATGACACTAACGTCAAAGATGCAGTAAAGAAGACGTGTTGTGGACTCTTGTTGTCCTGTAAAACACTCGTACCTTCAGCAGGTCGATCTCTTTGATGCAGTCCTGACAAGCTTTAGTGTCCATCATCTCAAAGACCTGCAGACAGACACCAAACAAGCAGCTAAAGGTGCTTCTCAAACTGCTGCGTACGGAAGTGGGAACATGGGAACATGGAGCTGATTGACGTACCTGCACCTTCTTGAGAGCGACCAGCTGTCCCTCCAGCAGATACGTGGCTTTGTAGACCTCGCTGAACTGGCCCCGGCCGATCTTCTTCTCAATGCGAAAGTTTGCGAGCGTGCAGCACAACTTACGGCTCTGCATGTTTCTCTGTGCGAGAAAAGACAACATTCAAAGGATTAGATGGCTGCATGTTTCACAGCATTCAGGCTGACCGCAAACCAAAAATATGCTAACATCTAACACGCTAACATCTCACAGAAACATGCTAACATCTCACGCTTCAGCATCTGAAAAATAACATGTAGTCTGCTTATTGACCAGTCCTAACCACAAAAATGGGTTTTATCTTTAAAATGAGCGAGGACAAAAGAAACCACTTTACAAAAAAAAAAAAAAAAAAAAAAAAAAAANTCTAAAGGTCTAGCAACAAAAAAACACGGCTCATTACCTCCGCCAAGGAGGTAATGAGCCGTGATCGCTGTGATCGCTGACATTTGTATGTCTGATTGTCAGCAGGATATCTGGAAAAGTTGTGGACAGATTTGGATGAAATTTGGGAATGGAGAGATAATATCAAGAGGAAGAAGTCATTACACTTTGAAGATGATCTGGATCCAGAAATTTTGCAGTTTAAAATTAATGCTAATCAGCTGATTTTGAAGAATTGCAGCAGGGTGGCTAATTTTTTAACCAAATTTTTATTTTTATTATCGGAGATTTTGTTGGCCTTGGCGGAGGTATGTGCTCTTGGAGTCCTACATGTTTATTTTATTTGACCATTTATACCAGCAGCACACCCACACACACCTACACACACACAGCGCACGAGAGTAACTCCTAACCAATGAGGAATGAAGAAAACATCAGATAAAATGTTTAATGAGTTTCTCAAATTTTTTCCAAATGAAGCTGCAAAATAAAAAAAATATATAAACATATTTACATGAATATATATAAACATGTTTACATGATGAAATTCTGTAAATAAAAACAATCATGTTACAAAAAACAAAAATGCTGTAAATGTCTGCTGAGCCTGAACATGTCAGTAACATATCTATCAGTATGTTACTAACATGATGGAGTTTGCTGTTAAAATTCACCCAAAGGTGTTTTACTTGTGTCTTTATGTCTTCACTGACTTTAAAAAACTTTATTTTATTACTTTGCTATTTATTTGCCTAACATATTTTCTATAAGTTTTATTAAGTATTGCACAGGCTTTGGCCATACTTTCATGTGCATCATATGTTGTAAAATTGTAAAAAAGCTCCATGAATCCATGAAAGTTTTGATCCTGGACATAAACTCCAGGTTTAGAGCCAAACAGCTAAACAGGTACTCTCTCAGTCTCAGCAGGTCCCAACATGTCCTGACTCAGTCTCTGCGTGTCACAGACGTGTCCTGACTCAGTCTATGTGTCACAGACGTGTCCTGGCTTGGTTTCTGTGTGTCCCTGACATGTCCTGATTTGGTCTGCCTGTGTCCAGATGTGTCCTGACTCAGTCTCTGTGTGTCACAGACATGTTCTGACTCGGTCTCTGTGTGTCCAACATGTTAGAAATTACTGCTGCAGGTGGATGACTTGGTTGGGGTTGGGCTCTATCTGGGCCGGAGTGGGGGTGCTGTCTGGATGGCCTATGCCCTGTTGATTTGGCTGCAGGTGAGTGGACTCAGGACCTTGTCTGGACAGGATTTGCCACTGGCTTGGCAGGGCCTGGTGGGGCCTCCTTGTGCAAGGGACATGGGTATGGATAGCCCCCCTCCCCCCCCCGTCTCTGCTGAGGTGAATGAGCCGCAAACCTGTCATCTTCAGAACATGGGTTATGCTCCTCCTCCTCCTCCTCCTCCTCCTTCTCCCCATCCTACTCTCCTCCTCCTCATCCAGATGTTTGTTGGTAAATGTGAGTCGAGTCTTTATATTCCTCCTATTTAATGAGTTTAGATTCAGCAGGCTGCAGGAATCAAGCCTGGTGTGTCAAGTCTAGTTCAACCAATTATCAATTAAATTACCAATTCAATTATCTATTAATTATCCATTAAATTATCTATTAATTATCCATTAAATTATCTATTAATTATCTATTAAATTATCTATTAAATTTTGTTACTTTGATTGAGTAACAAAGAGGGAAATAACTTTTTCTCATGGTGATAAAAGTGTTGGAGAGATTTTTTCCTTCAATAAATGAAAAGATCATTTAAAAACTATTTTTTGTCCTGGTCTTATATTAAATTTTGTTTGAAGATTTGAAACAATTAAATGTGACAAATAAAGAAGAAATCAGGAAGGAGACAAATACTTTTTCATGGCACTGTACACACACACACACACACACACACAAGCACAGTGCAGTCAGAGACTCACCTGGTCCTCCTGGCTTGGTGTCTTGTAGAGTTTGTTGTGGTTGTCACAGGGCATCTGGTTGATGTTCTGTGCCTCCATGGCAACATCACACACAGTCACTATGGTAACAAAGAGCATGATGTATTATGATGTCACATAAACAGATGAAACATCAAAGTCACGTCTTCTTTGCCATTATCTATTAACACAGATCCACAGCGAGAATGCTTGTCTCAGACACACACCTGATCCTTTCATCCACATTACTGTTATTAGCCCCGCCTTCATGGTTGTAACATGGCTGCTGTTGCTATAGCGATACCAGCGGTGATATTTATTCTTCAAAGTAAAGCAGCGTGATGATGATTTATCAGCTGTTATCTGACAAACAAACTTTCAATCACTTTAAACCAGACTTAAAGGATCATCTCAGTGATTTTGCATGTTTCAGCCCAATCGATACAACCCACATACACGTTATGTTACTGCCGACCATTTTCTGAAACATAAAACCATGTTTGAGTTTTTGTTTTACTTTTCCAAATCTCCTAATCTTTCAAAATCAAATGTTCAGGTGATGCACACACCTTAAAACTCAATGTTTCACCTGCTAACATGTATGCACAATTGTAGAAGGTTCAGTCATATTAATTTCACGGTAAAAGTTGTCTTCTCCTGGAGGAGAAATACATTTTCTTCAGAGCAGCTCCATGTTGGATCAGTTAAATAAAGTAACTTCGACAAAGAATTGAATCGATGTCGTTCTCTGTGATAGATTATGTATCTCAAGCGTGTTTCAAGTCTCTGCAAGTTGATTTTTATGTCATACTGGAGTGAACTGAAACCAATGGCAGCCTGGAAGGTAGAAAAAACAATTCTAATATATGTTAGAATTGTTTTGTGGGTTGCATTTATTGGGCTCAAGCATGAAAAACCATCAGTATGCTCCTTTAATTCTTATCATGTGTCCATGTACTTGTACAGCTCTCATACTGACTGTATGTGCATGAGTGCACGAGTGCGCGAGTGTGTGTGTGTGTGTGTATGAACGAGCATGTGTGCATGTGAGTGTGCGTGAGTGTGTCGTGTCCACGTGTGTGCGTGTGCATGCGAGGGTGTGTGTGAGCGTGTCCACATGTTTGTCTATGAGAGTGTCTGTGTGTGTGTGTATGTGTGTGTGTGTGTGGTGTGTGTGTGCATGTGCGCTTTGATGTGTGTGTATGAGAGAGAGTGTGTGTGTATGTCTGAGTATGTGTACACGTGCACGCTTGAGTGAATGTGTGTGTGTGTGTGTGTGTGTGCACTTTGAGTGCATGTGTGTGTGAGTGTGTGTGCATGTGCGCACTTGAGTGAGTGTGTGTGTGCGTGTGTGATGACTCATGCTTCGCTTTACTGGACATGAGAATTCCTCAGAAATCTGCTCAGAATGAGCCACAGCACCGTGACACTGAGTCTCTCCTGTGACTCGCTGAGTCATCCGAGTGTTTTCACCAAACACTGAGACGAGTCCACACACCCACTGCAACGTGGAGTTAATAAGTATTAATTGTTTTGTCATTCATAGTAGCAGAATGTCGTGTTGAATTGAAATCTTCAGCTCACTGTCTGTACATGTTAAAGGAGCATACCACCCATTTTGCATGTTTGAGCCTAATATATTCAATTTTCATACATGTTATGTTACTGACAATCATTTCCCAAAGCATACTACTGGAACAGTGAATTAAAAATGTTTTTCCTACCTTCCAGACCTCCACTGGTTTCAGTTCATTCTGCTATTAAAATCAACTTGTTGATACTTGAAACGTTCTTGGGATAGGTAATCCATCATCACCAACAAGACGTGTATTCAGGTTTTTTTAGAAGTTATGTAATTTTAGTGTTTAAGCTCAATAAAAAGCGTGGAGTGAATGTATGCCTCCACCGGGGAATATAGTCCCAAAAGAAGACCTGCGTTTATGGAAAAATTTAAAGGACCGTGACTTCATAAGGCTGTGTAACTATTAGCAGGAGAAACATGGATTTTTAAGGTGGATGTATCACTTGAATATTTGATTTTGAAAGATTAAGAGATTTTGCAAAATATCAGGAAAGCTGAAACACAGTTTTATCCTTTGGGAAATGACTGTCAGTAACGTAACATGTATGAAAATTGACTATATTAGGCTCAAACATGCAAAATGATGATATGGTCCTTTAACAACCATCATTAATAGCCTGAATGTTTCTGCTTCCTGATTTGCTAAAATCCACATTTGATGTTCCAAAATAAAACTTTAAGCCAAGCAGTTGTGTTACATCACAATTTAGTTCCTTCTTCTTAGCACATACACATATCTCTTTATTAGTCACCAACTTCCTGTCAGATGCTTTCAGATCAGTTTTACTGAAGGCTCATATTTAAATATAATAAACTTTCTGTCATGTTTGAAATTTATTTATTATGAAATGTTTAGTAATTCTCAGTGTGCTGTTCTGCTTATTTCACATGTAATTATCATGTAACAGGCAGCCTGAGCTTTACAGCGCTAACCCTAGCCTAACTCTAACCTATCCATAACCTAACCCTAACCTAGCCCTAACACCAACACCAACCCACGTCTGACCGTTTTATGATCCTATTAAATGTTTTCTTCACTCTGCATTAAAATAGCTGCCTAGAGTTAGCATGCTGTCAGCCTCACGGTGTAAAAAACAACACAGCTTCATGCTAATGCTAACTTAAAGGACCATACCATCATTTTGCATGTTTGAGCCTAATATAGTCAATTTTCATACATGTTATGTTACTGACAATCATTTCCCAAAGGATAAAACTGTATTTCAGCTTTCTTGATATTTTGCAAAATCTCTTAATCTTTAAAAATCAAATATTCAAGCGATACACCCACCTTAAAAATCCATGTTTCTCCTGCTAATAGTTACACAGCCTTATGAAGTCACGGTCCTTTAAATTTTTCCATAAACACAGGTCTTCTTTTGGGACTATATTCCCCGGTGGAGGCATACATTCACTCCACGCTTTTTATTGTGCTTAAACACTAAAATTATATAACTTCTAACAAAAAACCTGAATACACGTCTTGTTGGTGATGATGGATTACCTATCCCAAGAACGTTTACAGTATCAACAAGTTGATTTTAATAGCGTACCAGAATGAACTGAAACCAATGGCAGTCTGGAAGGTAGGAAAAACATTTTTAATTCACCATTCCAGTAGTATGCTTTGGGAAATTATTGTCAGTAATGTTACATGTATGAAAATTGAATATAATAGGCTCAAATATGCAAAATGGATGGCATGGTCCTTTAACCTTAACTCTCCCTGACCCACTCTGTGAGTAATAAAACATTTTAGATGTTTTAACATATCACACCTGAAATGAAAATGTAGATAAGGCAAATGTAGATAAAATGTAGCTGATACAATGATGTACTGTAATTTATTTTCACATATCAGCCTCTATATGCACTATTAGTTGATTGTTATGAGCCATGTATGTGTCAGAATATATGATGAGCTTATTAACGCCAGGATAACTATAATCAAAAGAAGTGCAACCAGCCATTTCCTTCCAAACGAAGCCTGCTTGACATAAAGGAGATTAAAGTGGAGGCCTGAGGCTGCTGCCGTGACAACGCAGCTTCCTGCTGGAAAGCGTGTCTTCACTCATACAGGACACGCTCCATGTCCTGTATGAGTAATTTTAGCCAGTTATTTGACCTTGAATGCCCAGGCATCCTCATAACCAGTGCACGCACACACACACACACACACACACACACACACACACANTCATAACCAGTGCACGCACACACACACACACACACACACACACACACACACCAATAATCGCCTCTACTGCTACCATCTGACCTCAACATGCATGCAATGATCCTTCATGCTACATGCATCCTGTATGACACATCAAACATGAGGCTCAGCATGTGTGACGCTGCTGAACATGGACCACCAGGCTGCATATTCCACACGCTTCATTCAACCCTGTTTTAATATTCACACCTACGACAGGCTGCATTACACGCTACCAAAGCCTGACGACTCTACCTATGTGCATAAGTACACGCCTATTTATTTACATGTTCACAATGCCTTTTCCAGCAAAATGTGAAAAAATAGTGCATGAAAACACACACACACACACGCATTGAGCAGCCAAACCGAATATGTGTAACTTTAACTCTTTTACTGGTGTGTGGTGTAGAACTGGTGTATAAACTGGTGTATAACTGGAGTGCAAACTGGAGTATAACTGGTGTGTAACTGGTGTATAAACTGGTGTATAACTGCAGTAACTGGTTTATAACTGGTGTACAAACTGGTGTATAACTGCAGTATAACTGGTGTACAAACTGCAGTGTAACTGGTGTACAAACTGGTGTTTAACTGGAGTATAACTGGTATATAAACTGGTGTATAACTGGAGTATAACTGGTGTGTGTGTGTAACTGATGTATAACTGTTGTATAAACTGGTGTATAACTGGAGTATAACTGGTGTGTGTGTGTAACTGATGTATAACTGGTGTATAACTGTTGTATAAACTGGTGTATAACTGGAGTATAACTGGTGTGTGTGTGTGTGTAACTGATGTATAACTGGTGTATAACTGGTGTGTGTGTGTGTAACTGATGTATAACTGGTGTATAACTGGTGTGTGTGTGTGTGTAACTGGTGTATAACTGGTGTATAACTGGTGTATAACTGGTGTAGAAGTAGCTGTCGATTCGTTTCCTGTCCCAACTAACTGGTCAGGCTATATCAACACAAGTCTTTGTTTAGAAGTATGAACATGTTTAAACCGTGTTCGTCTAATGTAAAATGATTTTTTTTAAAAATGCAAGTCTAACATACATGAAGTTATTACAATAAACGCGGAACATGATTTTCATATGTAGCAGAGCAGCGGGCTAACGTTAGCCAGCTGCGCTAACAGAGCTAAGCTAACGCAGCGCAGCAGTAAACAGAGCGGCGGTCTGAGGCGTTCACTGACTCACAAACTGTCACAAAAAGACGCTTTTCTGTCAGCTTCGCTCCGTGTTTACCTGCAGTCTGACAGCAAACAGGTAAAATGCTTCGTGTCTCACCTGAAGAGGAGCAGGGCGATGAAGACTTTCCACAGGGTGCATCAATCCTTGTTGTTTTGCAACTTTACAGGCAGACAGACAGAACCCCTCCCTCTCTCTCTCTCTCTCTCTCTCTGTCTCTGTCTCTCTGCCACGCAGNCAGACAGAACCCCTCCCTCTCTCTCTCTCTCTCTCTCTCTGTCTCTGTCTCTCTGCCACGCAGGCTCCTCACAGTTAAAATGACTTGGTCTTCTGTCTGCGCAGTAAAGTTGTGGTGTGTGTGTATACTGTATGTAGTGTGTGTATGTGTGTGTATGTATGTTTGTGATATGTATGTGTACGTGAATGTGATGTATATGTGTGTGAATGTGTTGTATGTGGTGTGTAGTGCGGTCTGTATGTGAATGTGTTGTGTGACTATGTGGTATGTGTAATTGTTACGTGTACGTGATGTGTGTGTGTGTGTGATTGTGTGTGTGTGTGTAACTGTGTATATGATGTGTGTATGTGTTGTGTGAATGAGATGTGATGTGTTTGTATGTGTGCATGTGTGTGTGATTTTATGTGGTGTGTGTATATGTGATGTACGTGATGTGTGCGTTGTGTGTATTATATAAAAGTTTTTGTACTTATAACTGACAGAAATGATGAAACGATGGTTAATTGTTTTCATGTTTCGTCTGAAACTCCTGCAGGCATTTTTTTTTTTTTTTTTTTTTTTTTTTTTTTACATCTAATGTAACTTCAACTACAAAGCAACCAATAACAAATGTCTTCTTCTTCTTCTTCTTCTTCTTCTTCTTCTTCGTCTTTTGAATGTCTCTTAAATCGATTATCGTTTTAACGTGAAAAAACAAAATGACCACTGAGTATGTCAATATATTTATACATACGACACAATATATTTTTGTTTTTTTATTTTTTTTATTTTTTTTATTTTTGTCATGAAAGTTGATGCTGGAAAATGTTAAATAATATCATATTGTTTATTTTCAGCGAAATGAAAAGTAGTGTAACGTGAACTAAAAGCTTTCCAGGCGTCATATTAAAGGTAAACACGCAGCGATCATGTGTGTTAGATTAATGAGTCCATCACAACACACGGAGAGCGTGTTGTCACGTGCCCACGCATGACAGCATTTTGTGTGTGTTGTGGGATTTGTAGTTTGTATTCACGTGACACGCAGAATCATCCGCCATGATTAAACTACAATCCCAGAGTTCATTGCGTGCGCAGCGTGACCTGAGGAACATGGCGGCCTGACAGGCTCGCGTCAGAAGCAGATCTCCAGAGAAAAGCGGCGCCAGCGGCTGGTCCAAGACTGAACATGGGCTCCAGAATCCGGTAAGACTGTGTGTCCCCCGTTGTGGCCCCTGTGTTCTGTTGTACAGTCAGCGGGAAGTGGAGGTGATGACAGGCCGGATGCTGAGCGACCTGTGACGGCTACAGACAGCCGCGCTGCCGTTATGTCTAAGGTGGTCTTACTGGTCTCTCTGGTGGTTTTACTGATCTCCGATGGTCTTACTGGTCTCTCCGGTTGTCTTATTGATCTCCGATGGTTTTACTGGTCTCTCTGGTGCTTTTACTGGTCTCCGGTGGTCTTACTGGTCTCTCTGGTGGTCTTACTGGTCTCTGTGGTCATTCATGACGTCATCCTGATGATGTCATCAGCTCAGCATCGTTAGAGGTTTTGCTATTTTCTGTGGTGTGTCATTATAGCAGGCGTATAAAAATCTGGTCCATCATGGTGTTTTGTCATTATGATTTTAATGAGAAATATTCTATAATTTGTATTCATTGATGAGTTTGTTTATTGAATGTAGCACTGTCATTGTTAGTTCATTAATAATAATATTCTTTAGTTGTGACACTGATGTAGGTACTGACTGTAGAACTGAAGTTTTTCTTTTTTTAGTTTAATATTTTTATGCGTAATACTGAAGACACAGACTGACCTCTGACCTGTACACATTTACGTTCTTGGAAGTCCAGGGATGGGAGGACGCAGTGTTCTTGATGACATCACCAGCACGTCTGAATCAGCTGGTCACACGAAACACTGCAGAAATCCACATACAGTTTTATACACCACACTACTTCCATTTTTTCCATTCATTATACTAGTTAATATATTTCTTCAGCTATTTATTATTTATTTATTTTTGTACAACCTGTATACGTTTGTATTAGTTTATTGAGAGGGGTGGAGTGAATATACAATAAATAACAGATGGATGAATCCAGCGCTGATGGTCGTTTTCGTCAGTATTTTACCGAGAAGCAGAGGCTTCAACTGTGGTCTAGAAGAGCCAGGATGCTGTGGAAAAGAATGGAGAGGAGATGTTAGTGATGGAGAAACCAAAACTTTCTGAAGCACTCAACCACTTTGATATGGAATATACAGTTTTGTGTGCCACATTCAAACAATGAATTATAACACGTAATGATTAAAAACTTACCTGCTTCAACTAACAAATACTCAGGTATAATAAAAGGGCAAATGTCAAACAATGAATTCGCACAATAAATGAAAAGCTTAATATGAAATAATGAATACTGAGCTCAAATAATAAAAAGCCAACCACTAACTAACAAAAGCACAGGTCAAGAAACGAAAAGCCGTATAAATATACACATCAAAAATGAAAAGCCAGCCATCAAATGACAAAAGAGCAGGTCAAAAAACAAATCTCCACACAAATTAAACTTAGTTGGGTTTATTTTATTTTATTTATTTATTTTATTTTATTTTATTTTATTTTTTTGCCACTAGGTGTCGTGATTTCATTACTTGACGTGTGCTTTCATCATTCCTTGCCTTGCAGCATTCCTTAATTGATGTGATATTTGTTACTGTGTTCTGTGCCTGTCAATCAAATGTGTCGACTGAAGACTCCGCCCCCAACTACACCCATCCCCGCCCCCACAGAGGCAAGGCGGGAAAGTTAAGTATGGTGGCTTTTGGTAGCTTAGCTAGTTTCGCTTGCGTCAAGCATATGTCAGGACCATCACTATTAAATTTGAGATAATTTATTAAATTATATATATTCTGCAAATATTTAACGCTCACACACAAAAATGTCCTCTCGCACTTAAATTTTCCTTGCGCACTCAAAATTATTTTGCTCTTTTACAAATCTAAGCATGATGCTCCTGCTTGGATTTGCGTCTGCTTGCTCTCAGAAATCAAACATAAGGTTACTGTCAAAAGTTGGTAAATGGAGTTGAGCAGTCAAGTGTGTGTGTGTGTGTGTGTGTGTGTGTGTGTGTGTGTGTGTGTGTGTGCAGCATGATGTATGTAATAACCTAAATCTCTAACCTGAATAATGAAACTCAACCTGTCTTTCTCTCAATGAAAATAGCATGAGCAAATATCTCCTCTTAAAAAAAACAACATAATTTTAGGAGGGATTCAGATCACTTTTAAGCATTGTGAGAAACTGACACACCCCTTTTCAAAATCCACTCGGAACAACACGAGTTTGACCTAACGAAGCTTCGGTCACAGTGGTCACGTGCCGAAGCGAGGTATCGAAACATATCTCCACGATACTTCCGCTTCTAAAGGTCGATGCTGTGTCAAGCAGCCTGGCTCGAGCTTAACATCACTCAGAGATGTGCCATTCGGTGGCTTTAGGTTTAACATCTGTTTGTTTAACAAGCTGTTGAATGGATTTTGCATTACTTAACCAGAACGTCATTAATTATTAAGATAAAACATCATGTCTTGTAGTCATCATCAGTACCCATTATTCAGGGTCATAAGAGGGTACATTCACTTCCCAACTTATATAATCAAACTAACAATGATGAAATAAAAATAGAAACGCTGTGAAGATCAATTTTAATACAATTAAGATAATAGAATTTAGAATATTGAATTAGTCTGAGTAAAGAGCTATTATTTAGCGTGAGATGGATTAGCCTTACCTGCCTTTTGCCTTCAGATTGATACTGAAATATCAGAAGAGGTTGGTGCTCCACCTGGGAAGACTTATACAATAAAACAATCATACATGCAGAAGTTGGCCTATACCTCATCTTTCATATGAACGTTAGGCCCAGCTAGACAGAGTTCTCTGTGATATAGTACATCTGAAAAGTTATTTTTGATTCAGCACCTGATTTGATAGGTGTTTGTCACTGCTTATTAGGTCTGTATTCAGTCAATGGAATGGAAACGTTTCTACAGCATGAAACAAGATATTAATAAATACACAAAGATAAACAGTTAATTACACAGAAATGTTTAATTGTGCTAGACTGACAGCAGAAACAGAATACAAAAGAAAAGCTACGTTAATAGAAACCCCCTCAGTGGTGCTGCAGCGTGTGTGATGCATTTCTGCATGTTGGTGTCAGTGATGCAGATCCATGCAGACCCTCATGTTTAAACTGGACCATTTTCCACCACGGGCTTCTTTCTCTCCCCTTTCTCTCAGACACACAAACACACATTAAGTGTCACTGTATATTCTAATATTCATTCATTTATATTTGAAACATCATAAACTTTCTATCTTAAAATATTATTTTGCTTGGTTAATGTGTGGTGTTAATTATGATTACGATGAACAATAACAAGCAACAATAACAATAAAGACACAATCAGTAAAAACACACAAAAACAGCGCTGTTGTAAAAGTTATACAACTTTGAATATCCAAGAAAACCATGAAACTCAACTTTGACATCAGCTAAATCAGTTTAAAGCAACAAGTAAGGCAAGGCAAGGCAGATTTATTTATATGGCACAATTCAAACACAGAGGCAATTCAGAGTGCTTTACACAAACAAAATGCATTAAAACAACATTTAACATATAATACAAACAAAATAAAGCAACATTAAAAACCAAGAGTAAAAAAGGATAAGGTAAAAAGAAGTAAGATAGGTTAAAGCAAATAAAATAATCTATAGTGTGGTTACAGTGTGAAATTAATTAAATTGCTTAATTAAAAGCAGAGATAAAAAGAAAAGTTTTGAGCCTGGTTTTGAAAGCGGTTACAGTTGGAGCAGACCTGAGATCTTCTGGAAGTTTGTTCCAGAGAAACTAGATGCTGCTTCATCGTGTTTATTCTGAACCAGATGAGCTGAGAGGTCTGGAGGGTTCATACTGCAGAATCATGTCAGGGATATATTTTGGTCCTGAGCCATACAGAGCTTTATAAACCAGTAAGAGTATTTTAAAATCAATCCTGNGATATATTTTGGTCCTGAGCCATACAGAGCTTTATAAACCAGTAAGAGTATTTTAAAATCAATCCTGTGACACACAGACAGCAGGTCAGCGATCTGAGGACTGGAGTGATGTGCTCTGCTTTCCTAGTTTTAGTCAGAACTGGGGCTGCAGCATTCTGAATGAGCTGCAGCTGTCTGTCTACTTTTTTAGACACGCCTGTAAAGACGCCATTACAGTAGCCAGCCTACTGAAGATAAATGCATACACAAGTTTTTCCAAGTCTTGCTGAGACGTAAATCCTCTTAATCTGGTTATACTGTATTTTTACAGTGATAGTAGGCTGATTTTGTAATTGTCTTGATGTGGCTGTTAAAGTTTAGATCGTCATTCATCCAAGTACTGGATTTTACCTGAGACCAACCTTTATCTTACATATGGAGTTACAGCAACACATCAAGCAGATGTCAGTGCTGCTGGTAATAACCAAAGCGTTTGCTGATATCAGTCTGTTATCACTGGGGGTGACCAAGTACGATGACCGGTCAGTCATAAAGGGAGCCAGGGAAGCCTGCTCACTGCAGCTAGCTGCTAGCGGAGCTTCCCATCTCTGAAAACGTTGGAACAGACTTTTAATTCAGCATTATTTTAATCAGTCAACCACGTAATTGAAATCTAAACAGCTACATGAAAAAATCTCAAAACTGATTTTGGTGACATTTTAATACTGATAATAAGAAAGTTATAATTTACAGTTGTGAGTTTGACTGGCTTCTTCCATTGCTGCTGGTTGATGAAATGCATGCTGGGATACTTGTCTATCCCAAGTCCACACAAGTCTGCTCCCGAAGCATCCTTGATAAAATGGGCGGAGCAATTACACATCCACAAACCTGGAGTGTACTTGGCTGAATGCGTACTTTGAATTGGGACAGTACTTGGTCCGAGACATTTTCCAAGTACATGAGAACATGAGTATGGACGAAAACGCTCACTGAGAAACGCCGTAGTCTTCCTCTCTGGACTTGTTGCCCTAGGCCCCCACCACATGATAAAAATAAAGCTTTGCACAGTTTGAGCCAGATTCTGAAGCTGATGTTCTGTGTTTCAGGGAGAGTCCTGAGTCCACGTTCCAGGTCTATCTGGAGGTCACCTGTCCAGGTACGCAAGGCTCAGGTAAGTCTGCAAGATAACATGCGTGTCTCCCAGCACACGTTAATAAAACACTAAACACGTTATTAGTGTGAAGAGTCAGACACAAACACATGTCAGGCCTTGTTACCATGTACACCCAGATCATACGGTGAGTCCACGTGAGACATATTTGACCCATGTCTTTAGTGGCATCCTAACCCAAACCCACAGCTATGATCTGTGTCTTTCGCATGTATCCTAATACTAACCCACAGGGGTGACCCGTGTCTTTAGCATGTATCTGAACCCAAACCCACGGGATGTTAGTAAAGAAACATCTTGTTTCTCATAAGAGACATGTAAGTCAGACATCTTTGACTTCATTTTATCATGCTGCTTACACGCTGAGCTGGTGACTCGTTCTTCTCTGTGTACCTGAGCGATGCCTCTCAGACTCGTAGCGGTGCTGTGCTGACCGACTTGCACCGCCCGGATTCTCCACCTCGCAGCTACACTGCGACCAAATTCAACTTTGACCCGTCTGCCGTTCAAACAGGCAACCAATGAGAGAACAGCTTGTGACCTAAGCAGATGATAAAACAATGGAGGAGGAGCTTTTGAGTGGCTGAGAGCAGTTTTACAATCACAGCATGACCTGGCCTGACAGGTGATTGGATGATGAAATGTCCATGGTCATCTGTGTTTGAAATGTGGCGTTGACTAAGCTAGCGTGCTTGTTGATGAAATTCGTTCAGATGGAGTTTGAATGTCATGTGTATTTCAGGGTCTAGAACACGAACTGAACACGCAGCCAGGAACACGAGTAAAGTGGACTTTTCTTTTAAAAAGACAGACAGGTTCACGTCTTTTCATCTTCTTACAACACACAGTCACTTCCTGTTATGTCATTTCTAGGCGCAGAGGTGCGGCGGCGATTCCCTGAGGACTACATGGACCAGGTTTGAAAGGCACTTCCTGTCTGTCTCACCCTGTTTTTCGTCCCTCTCTGTGCCGAACATGCTCCCACAATGCTTTGCTTCTGATCATTTGACATATACATTAGTTCCTCTAAGCACGTAACATTGTTGTGTATTTTTTTTACGTAAGAAAAGCTCAGGCCAGTCAGAAAGCTCCGCCCATCACCAGCACGCCCCCTCGGCCGCCATGTCACATACGTCACACACCTACACATCATACGTGAGGGATGACTGAAATGTGTCACTTCCATTTCACCTCACACCTTTAGCCCGCGATCACTCTAAGAACAGGCAACGCAAATTTAATTAGCATGACCTCGTGAATCTTTGTGTCTTCGCAAATGTTCATGTGCTGGACACTTGGTGATGGGTCTTGTGGGTCCAATAACACACCAGCAGGCTGAAATGAGAATAGAGCTGCATGAGCTAACTGCAGTTACCATGGTGATATGCCACAGCTAACTTGCTGGTTATCTAACTACGACAAAGCTAGCTAGCTCAGTCGCTAACCGAACAATAAATTGACTCATAACTGACTGTCAACCATGCTGACGTGTTTTTGGAGCAGTTTAAACTCTGGCAGAGCAGGATTGTACAAACTCGGATTAGACACAGCTAATATGACAGCTTCTTCCATTTTGGACTACAGTTCACTATGTTCTGCCATTGGGAAGCTGACAATTCAGAGTTCAACAAAATTAAACTCTACGCGAAAGCATCACAAAGATTTTTCTGCACGAAAATATTGCACAGATTTTTTATTTTATAACCTCGCAAATTAATTTTGCCTTCACAAGAATTTAATTCGCTCCTGCGAGTGAATTTGGTATTTGCGTGAATCACATTGAAATGCATTGATTTTGCGACAATATTTTGCCGTAGAAAGTGCTAGGGTGACCGCCTGGGCAGACGTTTATCGTCCTTCCTGTCACGTCAGTTCAGTTCATCAGTTCATCCATCAACTTATACTGCTGGAACCATCATCATGTCTATTCTCTGACCCCTGACCCCTCCACAGGAGACGCTTCAGACCGTGCCCAAGTTCTGCTTTCCTTTCAACATGAACAGGTACACACACACACACACACACACACACACACACACACACAC
>VXCM01003629.1:26187-71220 GCA_014773175.1 Lucifuga dentata
CCCCCCCCGCAGCCTGACAGTGAACCAGGTTGGTCAGAACTTCACGTTTGTGCTGACGGACATTGAGAGCAAGCAGAGGTTTGGTTTCTGTCGGCTCTCCTCAGGTGCCCAAAGCTGCTACTGCATCCTCAGGTGAGCTGTGTGTGTGTGTGTGTGTGTTTGTGTGTGTGTGTGTGTACGCAGGCAAAACGGGACGCACACTGATAGTGGAGCAGTCAGACATTCGGTTTCGCTTTCTTGCTTTCTCTGCTTTCTCTTTCTTGGGGTCGCCCAAGTACAGCCTATGTATGTGCGCGTGTCAGTATGGGTGACAGCATGTCGGAGTTGTATTGTTTTTAAGGCTGGGTCATCCCGCAAAAGCTGGGCGGGTCTTCAGAAACCTGGGCAGGCTGCCAAAGTAAAACTTGTGTATGGGAAACACTGAACAGTTTTGTTATGAAATGCAACAGATTCTTTATAAATCAGATGATGGAGTTCTGTGGTTTAAACTTAGTTGAAAAACTCAATTATAGATGATAATGGAGTTTTTCTGTTCTCAGCTGCTCTACAAGCCCTTTAAGCTCCTGGATAGATGAAAGTGATAGATGGGGATAGATTATGCAGAGGTATTAGATGATATAGAGGTGATAGATGATGTGCAGGTGATAGATGATATAGAGGTGATAGATGATATAGACATATTGGCCCAGATTCATAAACCATAGCGCATGATTTACTACATCGCTATGCACAAATATCACGGCACAACCACGTTTGCTCATTCATAAACAGCTGTTTGCAACATATTTTAGCGTTAGTCTCAAAAGAGGCGTTACTGTGATATTTCCTTATTTACATGTCTCGGTAGCTATTCATAAAACAAAGGCATTATGTTCAATCGATCACATCACCTGCTATGCTGCACACTTCTGAGTTCCTCAAAGACCCCCCATGTGCAGCACAATTGCACTACAGAGGTTAAAATGCAAGGTTTTCTTGTTATTTTAGTGCCAGTCTTTTAAAACGAGGATCTCTAAAGCAGAATGTATGTTTCTTTTTCTGATTTGTGGCTTTAAAACCAGATGAATCAGGATACATGGTGGCTGATAAACATGCAGCATTAACATGCTGATCTTCATCAGCTTTTACCTGTCACACCTCACAGCAACGCTGCCTTCATGTGACNACATGCTGATCTTCATCAGCTTTTACCTGTCACACCTCACAGCAACGCTGCCTTCATGTGACAGCAATGACCTGATTATCTAGGAGAAGTTTTATGAATGAGCCTCAATTATCACAGAGCACATTTAGGTCAATGCTACACTCCTTATCACCCTTTTTTATGAATCTGGACTGATATCTGATATAGAGATGATAGATGATCAGTAGAGGTGATGGAGATGATGGATGGTATGGGGTGACTGATGATATTTATATGATATGGAGGTGAAATCTGATATGGAGGTCATAGATGATGTGTTAGATGATATAGAGGAGCCCATCCATGCTGATTTAACGGAACACTGCTTTCTTACTTTGAGTGCAGCAACTATATCCAATGTATTAGTTAAAGTGATGTTTAGTGTGTTAACCATCTCATCGACTGAGCTGCTACATTACTGGAACCGAGGAAATGACTTCACATAAGTTAAGTTCATCGATGTGTCTAAGATAATATAACTGCGTTTCCTGATATTTACCTGTTTTATGGTTTCACAAACTAGAAAGCTTCAAAAACACAGCACAATGATCAGATGCAACAGCAGCAGCAGAACCTGAAACACTGTTGATGTGTAAACCATCTTTATAACCAGATCAGGTGTGTTGCCATGTTAATGTGTAAATTAAAGTGCTGGCTAAAATCAAGGTCTTCAGTCAGGTTCAGAAATTTAATAGCCTTTGGGCCATTACTGTTGTTTGCATGAATTTTACAATCTCCATTTACAATAATCCTGTCAAAGCGAGTTGTAATAAGTGAAATTAGTTCAGAGAATTCTAGTATAAATTGTGCAGTTTTTTTTGTTGGTCTATAAATTATAACAATAAGATCACTTGGTTCAGTCTGTAAATTAAGGGCTAAATATTTAAAGGAATTAAAAGTACTTAGGTCAATTTTGTTGCACACAAGATGGTTTGACTGGAAGGTGGTGATTCCACCTCATCTCCGGTCATGTCTGACAGCCTGAAAAGAGCTAAAATTTGGGCAACAGGTTTCGTTTATTATTGCCATGCTATCATCTTTAAGCCAGGTTTCAACTTCCATGACACACATCGTCATAGCAACAGGGTGTAGGTTTACAAAACATGTTGTTTTTCTTCTAGCTACCTGCCCTGGTTTGAAGTCTTCTACAAGCTTCTTAACATCCTGGCAGATTACACCATCAAAGGCCAGGTAAGCCGCTGCCGCCTTCTTCTTCTTCTTCTTCTTCTTCTTCTTCTTCTTCTTCTTCTGCTTCTTCTTCTGCTTATATATATATATATATTTCCAAAATTATCTTGAGATAAAGCAACTCTCTCATTACAACAAATTATATAAATAAAATAAAAAGTATTGATAATCATAATTTAACCAGAGCAGGAGGTGTCTTCTTATTTCTTGTGCATGAATTTTGGGTTTTTTCCTTGTTTCAGGATAGCCAGTTGGAAGAGCTCCTGGTGTCTCTGCACACCCTCCCTCTTCCTGAGCCCGGCGTTCCCGTCCATCTTGGCGTGGTGAGTCAGACAGCTTCACCGCATCACATCCCATCCCACGACCTTTTGCTGCTACACTTACAACTGAAGAAGACTTTCAGATGAACGGCGGAATGTTTTCAAGCTAATTTCTCCAGTGATTGAACTTTGAACCTTCCACACATCCAATGACAGAGGTCAACCTTCAGACTAATTAGATCCCATCCATCTGCTTTGTGCTGTGGGGGAATGTGAAATCTCAGCCTGTCTTCAAATATATAATATGTATATAATCCCATATATATTATATGTATAATCCCATATTTAATATTATATATATATAGAGAGAGAGAGAGAGAGAGAGAGAGAGAGAGAGAGAGAGAGAGAGAGAGAGAGCCTGTGGACTGGCCCTTTAAATGAACATATGGGGTCGTCATAGTGGCACTTTCCAGCTCGATCACACACGAGCCACATGTTCAATCACGGCTGTGCCAAGCGTTGATCGTAAGCTTACAGTACTTTACAGCTCACGCCACAATGAAGTGATGAAGTCATTAAAAAACATCTGAAGAACAGGAAATAATAAGAATAAGAATAATAATAAATCATAATAACCCTAAATACCTCAACTTCCTCCTGCTGATAAACGCTGCTTCCTTTATAAAAAACTTACAAAGCGGCAGAGCACAAGCCACACACATACATACATACATACGTACCTTACAGTGTGCACACGCGCACAGACAATACAATACACACGCACACGCACATCTTACAACACGCGCATAAACACATGCACAGATGCATGCACAGATGCAGGCATGCAGTACAGTACCATGAAAAATTATTTCCTCCTTCCTGATTTCTTCTATTTTTGCATATTTGTCACACTTAATTGTGTCAGATTTTCAAACTAAATTTAATGAGATAAAGGCAACCTGAGTAAACACAAAATACAATTTTTAAATGATTATTTCATTTATTGAAGGAAAAAATCTCTCCAACACCTTTATGATCTTGTGAAAAATTAATCATTTAATAACTGTATTTTATGTTTACTCAGGCTGGCTTTGTCTTATATTAAATTTAGTTTGAAGATCTGATACAATTAAGTGTGACAAATATGCAAATATAGAAGAAATCAGGAAGAGGACAAATAATTTTTCACTGTACATGTTTTATACATGGTTCAGCTTCATTCTTGTAAAATATGTTCACAGCAGCAGATCGTCTTTTTATTCATATAGCAAATCCAGTGAAAAGTCCTCAGAACTCCACAGAAACCCGCACACACAGCATGAATAAAAACATCAAATAGTGCCTGCATGTGTGTTTCCGCTCTGCGACGTGGTTAATGTTCTGGATCGTTGATGATGATGGTGATGAATGTTCTGTTTGTTGTCAGCAGCATTCGTTCTTCACAGTGCCTGATGCCGCCGAGCTGCCCAGCATACCTGAGAACGTGAGTAAACTTCACCACGATAACAGAAACACCTGCTGCTTCTGTCAGGAATCACATTCAGACATGACTCCACTTAGCTTTCCTTCCTTTCTGGGATACGTCAGCCAATTAAAGGAGCACACTGGTGGTTTTCCATGGTTTCAGTCCAGGAAATACACCCCGCACACATGTTATGCTATGGCCAACCATTTTCCAAAACATGCTACGAGAGTAAATATTAGAATAATTTTTCCTACCTTCCAGACTAACACTGGTTTCAGTTTATTCCAGTACGCTATAAAAATCAACTTGAAACATGATTGAGATAAATAATGCATCACAGAGAACAAAACACTGTTATTATTTTTTATTGAAGTTATTTAATTTAACCAATCCAACATGGAGCTGCATGGAAGAAAATATATGTCTCCACCAGGGAAAACAGTCCCAGGAGAAGACGGGTTTTACCAAGAAATTAAAATGACCATGCCTTCTACATTTAGACATACGTGTTAGCATGTGAAACATTTAATTTTGAGGTGAGTGTATCACCTAAACATTTGACTTTGTAAGATTTGGCAAAATAACAAGAAAACTTAAAAACGGTTTTATATTTTGGAAAATGGTTGTCAGTAACGTAACATATGTGGGTTGTATTTATTGGGCTTAAACATGCAAAGTCACCGGTATGGTCCTTTAAGGAGAGAACACAAATGCTGTGCTCATATACAAACATGCACGCGCGCGTGTGCGTGAGTGCGTGTGTGCGTGCGTGTGTATGTGCGCTTTGCTCTTTATAAACTGTGCCGCAAAAAATTATTAAACATTGAGAAATATGCACTGATTAAAGAATTTCCTTCCTTTGACAATTTTACCTGGTTACTATGCAGCCACTTTGCTACAGCTATAGAGGCGTCTGTCAGCCAATCAGATTCATCCTGTCACACGCGATCACAGTTATCTACAGCCAATCAGATTCATCCTGTCACAGCTGATGACATGATGATCTACAACCAATCAGGTTCATCCTGTCACAGGTGACAATGATCTACAGCCAATCAGATTCATCCACAGCTGATGATGTTCTACAGCCAATCAGATTCATCATGTCACAGCTGACGATGATCTACAACCAATCAGATTCATCCTGTCACAGCTGATGACATGATGATTTTTGTAATGAACTGAAAAGAAACATGTGACACTAGCAGAAGCAAACATGAGATGAGTCATTAGTTTTACTTGCAAAGTTCCATGTATGACCCAAGTCAGAATTCTGACTCGGTGATAATCACGATAGTTATGCGATGTGTAGTGAGCTTTATGATTGTGAATGATGTTGTTTGTGTGTTGCAGAGGAATCTGACAGAGTATTTTGTAGCAGTAGATGTGAATAACATGCTCCATCTGTACGCTAGCATGCTATACGAACGCCGAATCCTCATCTGCTGCAGCAAGCTAAGCACTGTGAGTACTGTCCACTTCCTGTCCATGTTTGTCTCCCATGTCCCTTTAATAAGAACAGAAGTACAGTCCACTTCCTGTCCATGTTTGTCTCCCATGTCCCTTTAATAAGAACAGAAGTACAGTCCACTTCCTGTGTCCATATTTGTCTCCGATGTCCCTTTAATAAGAACACAAGAACAGTCCACTTCCTGTGTCCATGTTTGTCTCCGATGTCCCTTTCATAAGAACACAAGTACAGTCCACTTCCTGTGTCCATGTTTGTCTCCGATGTCCCTTTAATAAGAACACAAGTACAGTCCACTTCCTGTGTCCATGTTTGTCTCTGATGTCCCTTTAACAAGGATACACTTTCTTACAGACCACATTTTATAGTGATTCAGCATTTTTAAACTCTCTAATTAAAGAATGATCCAGTGGAAATTTCTTTTCTGTTTGGTTTGTTCACCCTTTTAATGAGTGTGTTTTATTACCACTTTGGGATGTTGAAGGAACATTCTGACATTTTGAGAAATATGAAAGAAGAATGAAGAAAAGCAGAAAGAATGTAAGCAGTGGCGATGCTAGCCTAGCTTAGCACAAAAACTGGAAGGAGGGGAAAACTGCTTGCCTAGCTTAACACATAGACTGGAAGCAGGGGGGGGAACTGCTAGCCTAGTTTAAGATAAAGACTGGAGGCAGAGGGAAACTGCTAGCCTAGCTTAACACACAGACTGGAAGCAGGGGAAGCTGCTATGCAGGGGGAACTGCTAGGCTAGCTTAGTACACAGTCTGGAAGCAGGGGGGAAACTGCTATGCAGGGGGACTGCTAGCCTAGCTTAGCACATAGACTGGAAGCAGGGGGAAACTGCTATGCAGGAGGAACTGCTAGCCTAGCTTAACACACAGACTGGAAGCAGGGGAAGCTGCTATGCAGGGGGAACTGCTAGGCTAGCTTAGTACACAGTCTGGAAGCAGGGGGGAAACTGCTATGCAGGGGGACTGCTAGCCTAGCTTAGCACATAGACTGGAAGCAGGGGGAAACTGCTATGCAGGAGGAACTGCTAGCCTAGCTTAACACACAGACTGGAAGCAGGGGGAAACTGCTATGCAGGAGGAACTGCTAGCCTAGCTTAACACACAGACTGGAAGCAGGGGGAAACTGCTATGCAGGAGGAACTGTTAGCCTAGCTTAAGATAAAGACTGGAAGCAGAGGGAAACTGCTAGCCTAGCTTAGCACAGAGTGGAAGCAGGAGGAAACAACTAGCCTAGCTTAACACACTGGAAGCAGGGGGAAACTGCTAGCCTAGCTTAACACATGGACTGGAAGCAGGGGAAACTGCTATGCAGGAGGAACTGCTGGCCTAGCTTAACACAGAGAGTTGAAGAAGGGGGAAACAACTAGCCTAGCCTAATACAGACTAGAAGTAAGGGGAAACTGCTGGCCTAGCCTAACACAAAGACTGGAAGCATGGGGAAACAGTTAGCCTAGCTTAGCACACAGACTGGAAGCGAGGAAACAGCTAGCCTAGATCCATCCAAAGTGGGAAAAAATCCACCTTCCAGACAAACTTTTGACCTTCCATGCTGTGCATGTTTTTGTTTTCCACAGTTAACAGCATGTGTCCATGGGTCTGCAGCCATGTTATATCCAATGTTCTGGCAACATGTTTACATTCCTGTCCTGCCTCAGCACCTCATAGACTACTGCTGGTGAGTGTGTTGCATGTTTAAAATGTCATGATCACCGTGTTTAAACACACATGAAATGAAACAATTCCAAATACTGTTTAATGCAGAAAACAAAATCTAAATGTAAACAATCCAGGTTAAGGTCCACTCATCATTCCAGTTCCAGCTGATTCATCTCTTGCCCAGATTTTAGTTTCCATACATTTGTTAAAATGTATTCTCTCTCTGCATATAATAGTGATGATGATTATATTTACATTTACAGCACTTTTCTTAACAAGCTGTAGTAGTCTCAGACAGACTGACACCTGCCATTAAAACTCTGCCTCCTTTGGTGTTAAAGACCCACTGCCATGCTTTCTTTTTTTTTCTCATAAAAAGCATCAGCTAGTTATATTAATCATTTTTTTTCAATCTGTACAAAAGTACAGGAGCTTTTTTTAGCTTTTGCTAGCTCTAACAGGAGCTTTTTAGCTTTTGTTAGCCCTGACAGGGGCTTTTTAGCTGTTGCTAGCTCTGAAGGAGCTTTTTAGCTTTGTTAGCTCCAGTGAAATTACATAAGACACCTTAACAGATGACTCCTGTGTAGTAGCGGTTTTTACAAAACATTCTGCTGACGCTGAGTTTTTCCTTCAGATCAGCCACAGCAGCAGCTCTAGCAGCTCCACTGTACCTGTCATATTTGTCTTTATGCATAGTGCTGTCGTGATAACTCAAGTTGAAGTCCTTCATCGTTGATATTGTTTCCAGACACACCAAACACATCAGCTTGCCTTTAAATTCTGTAAAAAGCTAATCCGTTACCCATCTTGACTGGAATGAACGGTTTTCTCAGCCAACTTTTCTTTTTTTAACACTCATCTTTCCTCTTTTACCTGACTTAGCAACAAATATACAACAACGGCCGACACAGGAGCTAACAGGAACGCGTCTCATAAGGCAGCTTCAGTAATGAGATGCTGATGGATGGTAGTAAATACAGTATCAGTAATGAGAGAGCGCCCTCAGCTGATGGGTGGTGACAGTAACAAAGGAAAACAATTTTATAATTTTAATTTTTCTTTATTGAGAAGTCATCCGAGGGCCTGATAGGTTAAAGGTGCGGACCGTATCCGGCCCCCGGGCCACCAGTTGCCCATGCCTGATCCAAACAGTCAGTCAATGTGATAAGGTGTTAGAGGCTCTCCATCAGCCAGCAACAAACAACAACAACAAAAACAACAGCAGCAGCAAACAACAATAAACAACAACATCAACAATGACAACATCACACATCAACAATATGTTTGAGTTAGTGTGACAGCATGTTAGTGTTTGTAATTGTGATTTAGGAGAAATAAACACTCGCATGCATCATGTGTCACTGCTTTTATTACAAATAAGTGACCACATGACAAAAATAATTTGTTGTTTTTGTTCTGTGTATAAAGACTCATGGAGGTCAATAACGTGTATCACGTGACCTTTGAAAAAAGCAGTAACAACTGTAATGTTCAAACCAATTGGCACATGCAGAGGTTGTCAGTGTTTGATACAAACATTAGACTAACATGACAGCAATTAAAAGCAGCTAAATATCACGTGTAACTCTGTGTATGTTTTAAATTTCTCTGCCCTGCACTGAATCAGGAGTTCTGCTGTTTCCTCATCAGATCCACTTTTCAGTGAAAGTGAATCTGGAAAATGATCAGCTGTTTGAGTTATTAGAGGCAGCTGGGGGAGGGGAGGGCCTGGATGATAGTAGAGCTCATAGTAAACAGTAAATGACTCATTAATAAGATGAATTTGGGATGGTGATGATGTAACCAGCGCCTGCATCGCCTTTTCAGTGCCCCAATGCCCTACCTCATCGGAGTACATTCCAGCCTGATGGAGGTAGGCTCACATCAGACGAGTGATGAAATATTTACGTGAATGGACTTCTTCACCTCATATTTATGTTTTTAGCTATCTCTCCGTGTTTCTCTCTGTCAGCATATGATCTTTGTCTCCTGTAGAAAGTCAGAGGGATGGCTCTGGATGATGTGGTGGTCCTGAATGTGGACACCAACACTTTGGAAACTCCCTTTGATGACCTCCAAAGCCTGCCAAATGATGTGGTATGTAACACACACTACATACATGATATTTTACAAAGAAATTATCAGTGTTGTTGGAGTTCATGAAGGAAAAACAGTTAATCCACTGCACACTGCTTTACTAATTCGCCTCAAAGCTGCACTTTGTGTTTTTATATTTTTTACCAGATGGATCTCATTGAGAAAAAATCTCTTTTTCAAGAGAGACCAAAATATAAAAGGCCTGAGTGACATAAATGTTAAAGTGAACTGCTCACAGCCCGGGTCAGCATGGCAGCAGGTTTAGAAAAGTAGTTCCTCCTCAGCTAAATTTGAGGGGAACATCACTCAAGAAGGCACCTCCATGAGCTTGAGATGCACCACTCACCTCTGTAGAACAAACGGGCTGTCCAGCACGGTGCAGATTTTATGCTGCCCATGCCTGCAGGCTGAGGCTGAGCTCAGACCCTGTGAGGAAACTTTCCCTCCTGACTGCAGTGACAAAGCTGGACTCTATCAGAGACATTTCAGTTGGAATAAAACATTACAGACCAGCCAGGAGGATAAACATTTGTATCCTATGTGACATTTAGTCATGTTGCCTCACAGCTTTCTGCTAACTGAAGCCTTTAGAGTTCACGTATGTGGCCTTCCTTTGGGACATGAATACAGCATTGCTTCAGCTTCAAATCACTGTCTCAGAAATGTTTTTGCACATACACAAATGTGACTCAAATACAGTATGTTTGTGATATCACAAATGTGTCATAATCATTGTGACTGAATTTCCTGCAGGTTTCATCTCTAAAAAGCCGTTTGAAGAAGGTTTCAGCAACGACGGGGGATGGCGTGGCTCGAGCCTTCCTGAAGAGTCAGGCCACTCTTTTCGGCAGCTACAGGAACGCTCTGTGCATCGAGCCGGTCAGTCATGGGACAGACAGTCTTTGTTTGGAGAATGAGATTGAGAATATGAATGCATGTGTGCTGCATTAGTGTAAGTGAGGCAGAGAGGCTTCATCACTGATGATACAATACCTCATTTGTTGCAAAGGAACAGTCCACCATTTTGGGGGAAATGCTTGTTTGCCATTGTCGGACTGGAAGCAGAGGGAAACTGCTAGCCTGGCTTAACATAAAGACTGGAAGCTAGGGGGAAAAAAATTAACTTTTGATTGCTTTTCCCTGACGATGACCAGTCAGCTGTGATTACATTGATGAACTACATAAGCATCCTGCTTATTCACTGAAGCCAATCTAAATTACCAATACAGTATGTATCATATCAAACATCACAGTTTTCATGGTTAGAAGGTAAATAATTACACAATCAAATGACCAGAAAAACTTTACCTTTTTATCTGATTTGATTTTAATTTTGGGAAAGCATACAAGAATTATTTTTCACAGAACTGAAACAGTGCATTCATTTTTACAGTTGATGTATACAGTGCCAAAACAATATTAGAGAATATCAAGGGTTTATTTTCATTACAGAAAAACATTTCACTAACCCTCCTTAGACATTCGTCTGAACACTGACTGTGGAAAAGTCTCAGTGCTTGTATTACTGGACCTCAGTGCTGCATTTGACACAGTTGACCGTGATATATTAGTAGACAGTCCTGAGAACTGGGTCAGACCTTCTGGGACAGTCCTAGATTGGTTTAGATCAGTCATCCTCAAAATCCAGACTCCGGTCTGAACCACAACTGTCTCCGGACTCTGAGCTTTTCACCTGTATTTATTATTTGTATTATCTGCGGGACATCACTGTAACGCAACAAGTCAAAATTCTCTGCTTTCTCCACTACAAAGTGAAACCGAATGTCTGACTGACACCCCCACCCCCCACTCGGCTCCTTAAATTCTCAGTAAAAAAAAATTTGTATCCCAATCCGACCCTGGCTTGACTGACATTAATAAACAGACCTTTGTCTTATTAAAATTTTTCTTAGTGGGCCTATAAGATTTCTATTTGAGTACCCCTGATTTAGATCCTACTTAACAGGCAGAGATTACTTTGTGTCTTTTGGTAACTACACATCTGAACAAACAGAGGTGACATGCGGGGTTCCTCGGGTCAATTCTTGGACCCCTGCTGTTCAGCCTCTACATGCTCCCACAAATTATAAAAAAACAAAAGAGTTTCCTACCATAACGATGCAGATGATATATACAGCTATATCAACCAGTGACTACAGCCCATAGAGTCACTAAGCAGGTGCTGTGAACAAGACAAAACTGAAATAATAGTTTCTGGAGCAAAAGAGGAAAGACAAAAAGCCAGCACCCATCTTGAATCTTGGTGTCATCATGGACTCTGATTCAAATTTCAACAGCCTACTACCACCTTAAAAACATCACCAAAATGAGGCAAGACTTAGAGAAGCTTATTCCTGCCTTTATTTTCAGCAGGCTGGACTGCTGTCATGGTGCGTTTACAGGCGATCAGACAGCTTCAGCTCATTCTAAACGCTGCTGCTAGAGTTCTAATAAGACTAAAAACAGAGAGCACATCACTCCAGAGCTCAGATCCTACACTGGCTTCCTGTTTCCCAAAGAATAGAGTTTAAAATGCTGCTGCTGGTTTACAAAGCGCTAAATAGATTAGGACCAGAATATATTTCAGATCTGATTCTGTGTTATGAAACTCCAGACCTTTAAAGTCGTCTGGCTCTGCTCTGCTTCCTGTTCCTCCAGTCAGAACTAAACAAGGGGAAGCAGCATTTAGTTTCTATGCACCAGTTATTTGGAACAAACTTCCAGAAAGTCTAAGGTCAAAGGTCAGCCACATCACCGGGCTCTTTCAAATCAGGGCTGAAAACACTGCTGTTCACTTTTGCCTTTTTTTTAAAACCAGAGGACATTTATTTATTTTTGCACTGTAGCACTTCTTTAAGCTCTTAAACTTTTAATTTCATTGTCTGAAATGTCCTCACCTTTTTTAAATTTTGTTTTATGGATTCTTTATATATAGTTCCTTTTCTTTATCTCAGTTCTATGTTTTTTCTCATATTGATGTAAAGCACTTTGAATTGCTTTTGTGTCTTTGTGTATGAATGGTGCTGTACAAATAAACTTGCTTTGCCTTGTCTTAGCATCCACACGTGTCCCTGAGATCATACAAAAGCAGCACATGTTCCGTGACAGCAGTTTGTCCTGCGTTTGTAGGGAGAGCCCATAACTTTCAGCGAGGAAATCTTCGTCAACCATCGCTCCAGTGCCATGAGACAGTTTCTGCAGAACGCTATCCAGCTGCAGCTCTTCAAACAGGTACACACATGCACGCACACACACATACACATACACACGCACATGCTTCCCATTACACATGTACTGTAAATCCTCCCTCTGTAGTTCATAGATGGACGTTTAGACCTGCTGAACTCTGGAGAAGGTTTCAGTGACATGTTTGAGGAAGAAATCAACATGGGGGAATATGCAGGTGAGTCATCAGTGGATAATAATCATAAATATCATAAATTCATGTACACGCTGCATCAGATTCCACATAAGCTTCCCTCCTGTTTCACAGCTGGATGTTACTGACTTTATGTCGTTGTGACGTGACCTTTGCTCTCTCCACAGGCAGTGACAAGACCTACCACCAGTGGCTGTTCACCGTTAAGGTGAGGCCATGTTCAAAGGCTTACTCATGGGTTTAACCCCCAGGCTGCTCGGTTCTCCATCAGTTCATCAAAACAATATCTCAACTGTGAATGCTAATGTTCAAACACATAACATGAACATAGAACATAAACAACAAACACAAATACAATTCAGTCTAATTTCGATTTTCCAAGCCCCGACTTGATTTGATTTAATTTGATCTTAATTTGATTTGATTCAATTCGGTTAAATTCTTGAAAATTTTGTTAGGGTTCTTCTAAATTACATCATTATATAAAAAGTGAAGATATCCTTTCTAAATCTATGTAGAAAACTTAATGAGTGTATTAAAGGAAACAGGTTCAGCCTGACCTTTGACCTTTGGGTGACTGTAGAAAGGCTCTGATGCTCTTTGACCTCCACGTGAAGCTTTGTGTAGCCGCCTCACTAACGTGTCATGTTGCTCAGTGTTCCGTGATTCCAGAATTTAAAGTGTGTTCCTAAATCCCTCGTTGTCATGGCGACACTGTAAGGATGCATATCCTCCATATAAAAATACTAACGACTTGCTTATTTTTTTGGCTGGTGGTGAGGCAGATGCAGCTTGCCTGTGGTCGTCCACAGTGGCCTGTATCAACCATTAGGGGGCCTTAGATCTCACCAGTTACACACAGTGCTCGCAGACTGATACTATGGGGCGATACACACTTTCTCTCTCTGAGAGTAACGCACATTCCTGGTATTCAGAATCTGGGAGCTGACCTATTATCCAGAAGCAAACCACTTTACGGGGAGTGGAAACTTCATCCTGTTGTGGCGGATCAGATGTGGATACAGTTTGGACGTGTGATGATAAACCTTTTCGCGTCAGAGGAGAACGCACAATGCCAGTTATTCTTCTCTCTGCACAACCCTGGCGCACCACTCAGAGTGGATGCCTTTGCTCACAAGTGGCCCCGTGCTCTACTGTAGCATTCCCTCCACTAGTCCTAATTCTTCATCAACTCTAACATCTGACTCTAATTCTGATTGCTCCTCATTGGCTGTCCTTGCCCTGGCTGGTGGATGTGATACAACTCCTCTGCAGATGCCCTTGGCCCCTCCCACTACACAGGAACTACTGTCCCAGGCTTGCAGTCATATATCATCCCACCCAGAGCGCCTTGCCCTGCTTGGCATGTGATGGTCTAATTTGAGGACTACAGGGCTCCCACTAAGCATTATAAACACCATTCTAAATGCTAGGTCACTCAGTCCCTTTATGACTGTGAATGGAGAGTATTTGAGGAGTGGTGTACTGGAACACAGGAAATCTGTTCAGTGGGTGTATTTCTGTCCTTTCTGCAGGACTTCACTGAGAACAGAAAAGCTGTTTCCTACCATTAAGGTGTATTTAGCTGCTGTTGCTGCTTGCCATATTGGGTTTGGGGGCATTACATTGGGCCAGACTACTTCCAGTCTCCAAGCCTATTTCACCCTCCTGGGACCTGACCTACCTCGGTCCTGGAGGCTCTTGGTAATAATCCCTTTGATATAGACTTGACAATGTTAGCTCTGAAAATGGTTTTGCTAGTAGGTTTGGCTACAGCAAAACATGCGAGTGATTTATGCATGAACACCCAGGGAACCTGAGGGTGACTTTGAAGCCAAATCCCACCTTTTCGCAAAGGTGATCAGCACCTGCTCACTGCTGGACCTTGCAGCTCTTGAGCCTCCGCCCTTCTGTTCTCCTGAACAGCAGTGCTTACACATGTTGTGTCCAGTTACGGCTTTGTTGCATGTGTATGTTGACAGAACAAGAGCTTTCAGGAAAGGAGACCAGTTGTTCGTGTCATGGCGCTGGGTCCCGTAGAGGTAAGCCCATTACCTAGATGAGGCCTTCTCGCTGGTTAGTGGAGGCTCTTACTCTAGTCTACTCCAGGCCTCCAGGCTCGGAGTGGTTTACATGACACTCTACCAGAGGTGTGGCAGCTTCCTGGGCTTTATTTAAGGGGGGTGTCCATTCAGGATATCTGTGCGGTGAATAGCTGGTCATTGCCTCTCACATTTGCAAGGTTTTTTAGGTTCGATATAACCTCTCAGAACCTTGCCTATCTGCTCCTGAGTGTAGGTTCCTCGAATGAGGGCTCTCATGCTCTTCCTTCACTGTGAGGAGAGCTGCAGTTAGTCTTTCGAGGTAGGCTTGTCTGGCAATACGGGAGTCTCCATATCCCACAGCGAGACATCAGAATGAGTGCTATGATAGAGAACAATAGGATACTTGCATAATCATGGTTCTCTGAGTAGCACCAGACCGTCCTTCTTGCTGCTGGGGAGAAGCAAGCAGAGGCCTGCTTATCTTGAATGACGAGTGACGCTGCGTGGACCATATTTATAGGCAGAGGGTCCTGATGCAGACTGCCACTCAGGGCTGGCATAGTGGAATAAGTGCTTCTGTGAATATGCTGAGGAGGCGTGTCCCATAGTGAGCTATCTCACTCATGCTACTCAGAAAACTGGGGGTAACCTATTGTTTGGTGGATCCAGTGAACACTGCAGCCTGGCTGAGCTTTACGGTTTTATTCATGCTCATTTCTTTATTTTTGCTGATTTGAAGAAAGCTGATTGATAAATCTCTCTGAGTGACATATGACCATAATCATTCACTGAATTTCAATGTCTTCTGACAGAAAGGGGGTGGGGCCATCTTCAACACAGTGAAGACCAAGGCGAATCCTGCCATGAAGACCGTTTACAAGTTTGTAAGCGCATACCTGCTTCTTTATCCAGCTGGTAAATGAAGCTTTGTTCACGTAGTGACAGCCTGGTTTAATTTATTCTCTCCTGACAGGCCAAAGATCACGCAAAGATGGGCATCAAGGAAGTGAAGAGCCGGCTGAAGCAGAAGGTACGCAGCTCTTTCAAACACGTGGCTCACTTTTCAACACGATACTCTAATGTTCACAGTGACAAAGCCATTTGATGGCTCTCAGTCCCCTCCAGCAAATATCTGTATTATCCTTTTCTATATCTATACCTCCCTGTGGTCTCCCTCTGCAGGAGCAGGCAGAGAACGGCTTCTCCTCATCAGGCACCACCGTCATCGACGACGGCACGGCAGGGCTTTCCTCCAGCAGGAGAGAGGGACCACTGGGAGGCTGGGACCACCACAGACCCGTCACCGTGCACTTTGGACAGGTGGGCAGCAATGAGGCTGTACATGTTCACCTACATGATTCCTCCACCAACTATGTGATGAAGGTTTGTGTGTCTGATTAGCAGCATCTCTTCTAATTTGTTTTACAAATTTGGGGACAAGTTTAGGCTACAGAAGAACTTATGAGTTTTTGGTGTGACTCACGCCACCATGTGACCATTACAAAGCACTACGCTTTAGTAAAACTCTGGAACCCTGAGCTGCAGGAACCAAAGTCTTTTTCCCTGGATTACTTAGAGGTCACACCCATTTCTGCCATTTTTGATACTCTATGCCATTTTCCTACCATAGTTTGTCAAATTATTGTAAGCGTGACATATTTAAATATTTGAAAAATTCTGCAAGTGCAGCTTTGGCAGATTTTTCTCTTTCTGCTCTGACGTATTCAGAGTTTGTCACTTAGTTTAGTTTAGTTTTAGTTTTTATTAGTTTACACATACAAAAAAAAATACAAAATGTCAGAAATGAAAAAAAGTAAAAATAAAAGGTGAAGGAGAGCTGCAAAAAACCCTCAAGGGACTTGAACAGGGCAGCTCTCCATAAGGTGCATGAAAATAATAAATTATAAGACAATTAAAAGTGGAAAATTGACTCTTAAGTAAAAAAAAAAAAAAAAAAAANAAAAAAAAAAAAAAAAAAAACCTGCAGGGAAAGTTAAGAGTTGCATCAAAAAATCAGCCTGTGAGCTTTTCCAGTAAAAGTCATTTCATAAGCAGCAATATGTGTGTGTGTGTGTGTGTGTGTGTGTGTGTGTGTGATGTCTGTGAATCAGCAGCATAAATAAAATCCTGTTGTGATGTTACAAACAGGACGTAACATATTTTATATTTAATATATTTATTAAAATAGAACTGAGGAAATGTTTTACTGCAATGTTGTTAAACTCACATCAAATATGAATTTCAGAAAGTTAACATGTTTTCCAGCACATATCACACATATGATCAGGACTCACTACTGCCCTCTGCTGGAGGCAAAATTTCACAAGGAAAAGGGACACAAGTCTGATTGTTGGAAACCTGCGGACTCTTTTCTGATTGGAAGAAAGTCTGCACAGGTGTAGCTCACCTGAGAGGACTGTGGTGAGGCTGAAGTGTGAATAGGTTCGGTGTGACGCCGGCGTTTCTGGGCTCTGAATCCGGTTTTTGAGAAAGTGAAGCTGTTCTGAACATGTTTCTGTTCTTCTTTCCTGTTTTTTTTTCTGGACAGGCTCGGCCTCCATTACTGGTGAAGAGACCAGGAAGCAGCGTGGAAAGCAGCTCTGACCAGTAAGCCCGCCTCCATCCTACATACCCCACAAAAAAAAAAACACACCCCACTGTCCTTTACACAAGAAGACGTCACGTTTACACTTTAGGAGAGCTGCTGCACAAACGTCAAGCGCTACGTTTGGTTGGTGCAGACGTGTGATTGCTGAATTAAATCAGCAGAACTGGCCGTTTTTCTGACTTTATAACGTGTTTTGTTTGTGTTGGTGAAGCTTCGGGATCTTTGTGGAACTCGTGGTTGATGTTCGCATGGAGAGATGAAATGATGCTGAAGGTGTGAAACTTTAAAATGCGATAGCGACGTCTGACATAACAAGAAAAATGATTTGATGTTTCATTCAGCAAAAAACTATAAATCTTGCCACTCTGGTAAAAATGTTCCTTGCACCAACATGCTCACTGGGTAGCTAGCATGTTAGCATCAGTAGTGTTTAGCTCATGAAGACTTTTGCTACAGGTCATGCCTTCCTCTTGAGCTGTTGTAAAACATCCTCCACATTTCTTCCTGATTTCCTCTCTTCCTGTTCACCTGTCAGTTTTCTTCCCTTTAATCAGCTGTGAATTTCCGTCTCTTCTCCTCTCTGTAGTTCTGTCCGTCCTACTCGTCACTACACTGTCTTTCTCTCTGAGGATTCATCCGGAGACGAGCTCCAGTACGACGACGACGCCATCTCTGGATTTCCTGACAACTTTCTCTTCTCAGTTCCCTTTGAGTGGTCTCCTCAGTACGCATCTCTGATAAGACTCCTCTCCTCATGTCCTCTCTTCTCATTTCCTCTCTGTTCCTCTCTTCCCATCTTCTCTCCTTTCTTTTCCTCTCCTCTCCTCTCCTTTCCTTTCCTCACATCTCCTCTCCTTTCCTCTCATCTTGCCTCATCTCCTTTCCTCTCCTCTCCTCTTCTATCCTCTCCTTTCCTCTCCTCTCTCTTTCTTCTATCCTCTCCTTTCCTCTCATCTCCTTTCCTCTCATTTCCTCTCCTCTCCTCATTTCCTCTGCTTTCCTCTCCTCACATCTCCTCTCCTCTCCTCTCCAGTCCGGGCCGGTATCTTTACATGCACATTTAAACTTTGGTTATACTCAGATTAAGGCAATAAATTAATTTTTTTTTCAAACATCATATAAACATGATACCTAGATAAAAGTCACATTAGATTATGTGATAACAAATTTTAAACATGTTTGGTTGAATGACAGAATCCTGTTAATTCTCTCCGTGTACACAGATTAATGTTCATGTTTGCCTTAATCACAGTTGGATGCAGTTTGGATAAACGTACTGATGTGTGTGTGCATACACACTTGCATGTATGTGTGTGCGTGCGTTACGTGTGCATCTGGATGTGTGTGCTACTGCATTTGTATTTCGTGCTTTGTGTTTGTGTGTGTTTGTGTGTTCACGCATAGATGCCCAGGCTTAGATATAAAGTGTGTCGACGGTCAGCTGTAGATCTATAATGTGCAGATGGTCAGGCTCAGATCTAAAATGTATAGATGGTCAGCCATAGATCTAAAATCTGTAGACAGTCAACCATAGTTAGGTCACCACTATTTTATTTAAATAAAAAAATAATAAATAAAAAATAGATCTAAAATGTGTAGATGATTAGGCTTAGATCTAAAATGTATCAGTAGTCAGCCATAGATCTAAAATGTGTAGACTGTTAGGCTTAGATCTAAAATGTATAGATGGTCAGACAGATCTATAAAGCATAGATGGTATAGCATAGATCTAAACCATATAGACAGTCAGCCATAGAAATAAAATGTATAGACGGTTAGCTTAGATCTAAAATGTATTGACGGACAGCCATAGATCTAAAATTTATAGATGTAGCTTTAACCTTTGGTACCTGTAAATACAAACCTTTTCCTTCCATATGGGAATGATTTAAAAATCCATAGGAAACAGGAGTATAAGTTTCCTTGATAGGAGCTCAATAATTTATCCACCATGTTTATAAATCAGACAGGAAGTTGTTCATCCTTATAGATTCTGTTTAATATACTCTGAGCTTATTGGCTATACAGTTACAATGGTAAGATGAAAATAGTTCCCTCCATTTCTCTGACATTTTACATGTAAAGTTAAGGAAATGTGGTCCGACCCTTTCAGGATGCAGCAGTTACATGTAGCCTCGTTTGGATAGATAGGTCAAAGGTCGTTTTGGACCCATGAAGACCTTGTTTGTGAAAGACAGACACGTACAGAAATAACCGAGCACTCGCTTTGCACCGCAGGCCACAGCCTTACCGCTCCCTGAAGGAGGTGGACTCCACTGAAGGGGATGATGCTGGTTTTGGGGCAGAACGTCACACCGCCCCACCAAGCCCGGTCATCGAGAAATTCTCCAACGTCACCCTGCTGGGCGACATCTTCGGCTGCCTGGACGAGCCCGACAGCCAACCAGGTAGCCTGGCTAAAAGTCTGGAGGACCTGAGGACTTCCAAAGACACCGAGGACCTCCAGGCCTCCAAGTTCACCTACCAGGTCAGAGGTCAAATTCCAGTTAGAGCTCTTAGATCAGATGTGAGGGAGGGAGGGAGGAGCTGGAATGATTTTAGTGTCGATCCATTTAGAATTCTTTATGACCAGAACCATGATTATATTTATTATTACAGAGCCAATAAACAAACACATGCCACATATAAACATAATGGAAAAACAAACAAAACATCACACATATAAACATTAAAATAAACAAAAACAGAAAAAACATCACACATACAAACATAAAACAACAGGAAAACAAACAAAACATCACATATAAACATTAAAATAAACAAAAACAGAAAAAACATCACACATACAAACACAAAACATCAGAGGGCTGTACCATGAAGTGAGATTAGCGTGTTAGCGAGGCATGTTGAGACTAAAGCCAGGGTCTTCAGTACCATGAAGGTGGCTCTCTTTTAACCTGGCTGGATCACCATGGCAACTCATGCTGCAGCCATAACCTGGTCGGACCAGGTTATGTTCAGAGTTTCAGCTTGAAATCGACTAAAAAGCACCACCCTTTCAACTCTTTTGGAAATTGCATCACCATTCTTTCCAGATCACATTGGTTTGGGTGCTGGAATTGTGCAAGGTTCACTTCAGAGAGAGAGAGTTTAGAGACAGAATAGATCCGTGGGCTTTTTATGACGATGTTTGAACACTACAGATTCTCAGCTGAGGGAATACGTTATGCAAACTTGTCGAGCCAATCTGTAGTGCATATATGTTTGTGATGTTCCTGGCCATTTGCCCACACTCGCTATAAAAGAAACCTNAATCTGTAGTGCATATATGTTTGTGATGTTCCTGGCCATTTGCCCACACTCGCTATAAAAGAAACCTTCTATAAAATCACAGGTAACACACATTAATAGTTCACTATATTATGAATCAGTATGATGTTTACATTAATACTATATATTATGAATCAGTATGACTTTAGCCTACATTAATTTACAGTATACAGCTAATATTAAAAATGGATTAGTCGACAAACTAATAAAATTAATTTCACTTTGATTTGGTCAAAAACTAGTGATTGTTATGTATCCTACATGGACAGTGTCAGACCTAAATGCAGTTCTTAGTATAATATTTAAATCTGCTGCATGAAGTTTAAAGTGTCAGAGCTGTAGAATGTGCAGCATCACGTTAGGAATAAACGGTGCATTTAGATGCATTGAGTGGTAAATTACATAAAAGTTACACATAAACTATCAGCAACTTTCTGCAGCATTCCTCCCTAGCCTTATTTGCAGCAACGTGTTGCTTTTAGCAGTTATGATGTGTTTGAAGTCTTCATAACGCTGCATGATAACTTTGCTCCTCCTGACTGAAATAAACAGCTCTGATTGGTCCATTTTGTCAGGTAGTAGAGGTAAATGAGGCAACACGCCCCCTTTATGTGAACGCACACAGAGCCTGATGAGGAAAGCCTGGGTTGACAAAGACGGTTGATAACCAGCGTCATGGTACCTGTTATCTCTGACTGGAGTTTTAGGCTTTGTAGAGCAGCTAAGGTAAAGAAACCCTGAATCTGATGAACACGCTTCATGCTACAGACCTCAGGAAAATAAACAAAATATCACACATATAAACATTAAAATAAACAAAAACAGAAAAAACATCACACATATAAACATAAAACTACACAAAAACAAACATCATACACAAACATAAAACACAAAAATAAACATAAAACAACAAAAAATGTGGGATGTTTATCCCACATATAAACATAAATCTACACAGAAAAAAAATCTCATGAAGGTTCATTATTGACTCATTGATTCATTTTTGATTGGTTATTAGTATTGAGGTAAATAATTTGTTTTAATTGAAAAATAATTTACTTTTGTTTTTAAGTTGAAAGCTATTTTATTTTTGTGTTTTTTTATTGAATATTTTTTGTTTTTTAACTGAAATATATTTTATTCGTGTTTTTTCAGTGTATGTTATTTTTCTGTGTTTTTTTAATTGAAAGATATTTTATTCGTGTTTTTTTTTTTTATATACATGTTATTTTTCTGTGGTTTCTAATTGAAATATATTTTATTTGTTCGTGTTTTTTAAAAATGTATTTTTATGGTTTGCAGCGGATGGACTTGGGTGTCGGTGAGCACTCTCGCACGCTTCCAGGCCTCAGGGTCACGAACCCGTACAGTAAGCTGTGGAGCGGCGGGGANCTCTCGCACGCTTCCAGGCCTCAGGGTCACGAACCCGTACAGTAAGCTGTGGAGCGGCGGGGAGGACCGCGTGGCCTCGGCCCCTCATGCGTCTCCTGCCAGGGACAGATCTCCGTGTCTCCTCCCGCCCGTGCTGCAGGAGGCTCGTTCTTTCAGCCCCGATCCTCCAGACGCCACCACCCTCTGTCAGAGCAACATCACCGTCCCACGGCCTCATGGGAGGAAGACTCCTGAACTGNGCCACCACCCTCTGTCAGAGCAACATCACCGTCCCACGGCCTCATGGGAGGAAGACTCCTGAACTGGGTCAGGTCCTCGCTCCCCCTGTGAGCCAGTCCCGCTCTGATGGACGGACAACATCAGGGGGGCGGGAGTTCAGACAGGCGCTCAGTATGCACTCGTCTGAGGACCTGCTGAAACCCTCGGACGTCCCTGTGGACGCCACAGACCTGTTAAGTCTTCTGGACCCCCTGAGCAGCTCAGTGCGGACCAGCTCCACAGCAGCGGGTGAGGGAGGGGGGGACACTGGTGTGCACCCCAGGTCAGTCTCAGGCTTTCCTCCTTTCTCCCTACATCCTCACTCATCACTCAATCCCTTCACTCAGGCTCTCCAGCCCTCCCCCCACATGCACTACTCCCCCACTGTGGGTGGAAATCCTTTCAGCATGGTGTCTGGGCCTCCAGCAGGCTCTTACTTCCACACTCCCTCCCACCTTTACCCTTTTTCTGGACCCCCGGGGCTCTGCAGACAGCATTCACCGGGTACCTCACCTCTGCCCCCCAGCTTCCCCTCCCCCGCCTCCTCCCTGTCCCACAGCTCTGCCAGCAATCACGCTCTTTGCAGCCTGGTGGACTCGCCACTCGCCCCCATTGCGGCCACGAACGAGTCGGCCAATCCGCTCCATACTGAGGGAGACTTCCAGCAAGCTCAGGATCTGTTTGGTGACCTGCTGACGATGGCCAAGCCAGCCACGCCCCCCCAAAAGAAAGCAGAGGACCTTCGCAGACGGTGGGAAACGTTTGATTGAAAAGTCAAGAACCACTAAGCTGCAGGTCCTGACAGGTCGTCCTCACGGATCACGATAACGTAACGAAGCTCCAAACGAAGAAGAACACTCAAAGGAAAAACCGAACAGAAGCCAGACGATGGTTTGATTCAGCCCACTGAGCTCACACACACACACGCACACACACACACACACAGGCGTTATACNTGATTCAGCCCACTGAGCTCACACACACACACGCACACACACACACACACAGGCGTTATACTGTCGTCCATGTGTTTGTAAAGGTGTGAATGGTTGCTTTTTTATGAATGTTTAATGAACGAGAAATAAACTAGAGGAAAACAAACTTTTGAGGTTGGCAGCAAATATCAGATTTACCAGGAAATTATCAGAAATGTTCATTAATACCATAGCAACAGATCTTATGTCCTTCATACACACGTATTTTAAGCATTAGCTAGCAAGCTAACGTTAGGGAGCAGAGCTACCTAAGCTAGCAGAGCTCAGCGTTACGCATCAAACACAAACCAGTTTGACTGTGAAACAGCAGTAATGCATTTCCTGCACTGTTTTTGTGTGTGTGTGTGTGTGTGCGTGCGCGCGCCCAGATCAGTTGTACAGTGGTGCAGGAAGTCTGACGTTCAAAGTAGTTTGGCTGTTTAATTTGTTTCACGCACACACACGTGTTCTTCAGGACATTCAGCCCAACACATTTCTCTGCAGCTTGCTGTCATGTCTTTGGTGCCACACACACGCTCAATATCTTTGTGCTCCATGTAAATGTGTGACACAGAAGTCTCACACACACACACACCGCGTGTCCACGTTTTTACTCATGTCCTGCAGAATGACGTCATAGTGTTTGGCTTAATCATGTGATGACTGCTTGCCTCATTAAATATTTCCGTCTGATTCTGTGGATATTATTTTCTGTCCGCTGCTGAAATCCGCTCCAGGATTTTGCCGCTGCTGAGTTTTTCTGCTGGTCGTGACTTTTCAGCAGTTTTGGCGTGTTGAGCTGCTGAAATCTTAACATGTTTCGTGTGACGCACAGATACTTTATCAGACTGACGACAGTGAAAGTAGGTGAGAATGATGATGTCACTCAGGATGATGAAGGGTTTAGTTTGTACGTCATCGTTCACACGCTGACACCTGTGTAATGTGTCCTTAAGATGTCCTTAGCGTGTCCTTTGCGTGTCTTTCATCAGCGTTTCATTTCAGAAAAATGTGCGCGAGACTGTAATCAACAGTCACAACGCTCATAATTTCTTCATAATTTCATGATTCTAAATCAAATCCAGTCAAAAATTAAATCTGTTTTTTATAAATGAAACTGTCCTGATTGGCTGCTGAGTTTGATTGACAGCTGGTGTCAAATCTGATCATCATTTACATTTTATTGATTTTTTTTTTCACAAGGCAACAAAATATTATTTGTCATTAAACATGAAAAGATATGAAAGTTTAAGTTATTGGTAATAACATCAGGCATTGATCAGTGATCTGATCAGATCCTCCCATTGTGATCATGTGATTGATCAATGAATGAGATTGATGACTTGGTGTGCTTGATAGAAGGTGAATGACTGATGAATGTGTGTGACTTATTAATTGATGAATGGGTAATTGGTTTGTGAACATTGTGATCGATAGAAATGTGATTGGTTGATTGATGAATGATGTGATTTCTTGCTGAAACCGTGACTGATTGATGAAAAGTGCAATTGATCAGATAATGGTGTGATTGATCGTTGAACAGTGTGATTGTTTGATGGACAGTGATTGGTTGCTGAAAATGTGATTGCTGATCTCACACGCTTGCTGCTTTCATAAATTAGCATTTAGCGTGTCACAGGATGTTAGCAGCTAAGAGCATCATGGACTTATTGATACATATCAGCCAATCAATCTGTGTCTTTCTGTCCTATTAACCTTTTTCATACAAGCACTTTTACTTTCAACATTCTTTTGCCTTTTTTTCTTCTTTGTGTTTCTACTTTATCATAATTAAATATTTCATGAAATCATGTAACTGGTTTGACTGGTTTGTTCTCTTTAACAGCCTGAATTCTTACTGGTTTGGATTCCATTGATCTGTTCATTTCTATCAGCTGAAAATCCTGTTTCACCACAGCTCCAGAGCTTCTGCATTTGTTTGACCTCCACACACCTGATCAGGTACTTCAGCTGTGTTTACTTAAAGGACCATACCACCCATTTTGCATGTTTGAGCCTAATATATTTAATTTTCATACATGTTACGTTACTGACAATCATTTCCCAAAGGATAAAACTGTATTTCAGCTTTCCTGATATTTTGCTAAATCTCTTAATCTTTCAAAATCAAATATTCAAGTGATACACCCACCTTAAAAATCCATGTTTCTCCTGCTAATAGTTACACAGCCTTATGAAGTCACGGTCCTTTAAATTTTTCCATAAACACAGGTCTTCTTTTGGGACTATATTCTCCGGTGGAGGCATACATTCACTCCACGCTTTTTATTGCACTTAAACACTAAAATTATGTAACTTCTAAAAATAAACCTGAATACAGGTCTTGTTGGTGATGATGGATTACCTATCCCAAGAACGTTTCAAATATCAACAAGTTTATTTTAAAAGCAGAATGAACTGAAACCAATGGAGGTCTGGAAGGTAGGAAAAACATTTTTAATTCACCGTTCCAGTAGTATGCTTTAGTAAATGATTTCAACAACATTACATGTATGAAAATTGAATATATTAGGCTCAAACATGCAAAATGGGAGGTATGGTCCTTTANCATTACATGTATGAAAATTGAATATATTAGGCTCAAACATGCAAAATGGGAGGTATGGTCCTTTAATCTGAGCTGTTTCCTCCCACATCTTCAATCTTCACTAAATTAAGTTGCTAACTTTACCAAAGTTATGCTGGTCTAATCTGCATCTGTTCACACACCAAAACTCACCAACTTCATGAAAACCTGGTTTGTGTGTGGGGGTGGGGCAGTCATCAAATAAGGGGNAAAACTCACCAACTTCATGAAAACCTGGTTTGTGTGTGGGGGTGGGGCAGTCATCAAATAAGGGGGCGGGGCCTGGTCTGGCCATACCTCTAATGCTGGGCCGATTTATTATGTGATCAATGATAATCAACAATGCTCCATCAGTGATGTAAAAATAACTTCTTTTGTGTGTCTTTAGTCTCCGTTGTTGATCATTCATGTGTGCTGATGACGTGTAGAATGTATGAAATCACTACATACATCATATTTTTCACACCAAAGTGGAGAACACTTTTCATGCTTTCTTTCTCTGAACATGAAATTTCAGGAAAGATCCATACATTACTTTCATAATTTATTTCTATGCAAAATTTAAATCTTCCATCCTAAAAACTTGTTCCTTAAAGAAACATCTACAGCACCACAAGATTTGTTCAAAGTCACAAATATATTCTCATCGTAAACAATCATCAAAAGGCCACATTAGACATGAACAGATGTGCACTTTGTGCAAACTCAAAATCCAACAAAAAGGTAAAATACTGAGAAATAAACAGCTGTACACAATTGTGAAAAAGTTATTACACTTTAAGTGTAAATTTTCTTTAAATAGGACAGTATAATTAAAAAAAAAAAAAAACCCNTAAAAAAAAAAAAAAACCCTTAAAATCAATAACAAATCATTAAGTACGTTTACATGGACTGTAAGTAATTGGATTAGATGCCAACCTGATTAAAACTCCCTCATGTAACCACATCAATCTGAATAAACTTAGCGAATCCGAATAAAATTCTTACCTGGTTGAAGGAGGGTGGTGTACACCTTTTCATAACCAATCTAAGTCCATGTAAATGCTACGTCAGATTGCTTTCCATAGTAGGAGTGTGTGCATGCGTATTACGTGAGTAATGACGTGATGCTTCATACACAGTATGGTTTGAGAAAAATGGCGGTTGTAAAGCAGAACTGGTCGATGGGGGAGATGACATTCCTACTTCATGTTCTCAAGGAATTAAAAGTAGTGGAAAGGCTGGACGGACACGCAACCGGTCTGTCTTTAACACAGGTGGGCTTCTGGGAAAAATTTGATGCAGGATCATGTGCATATGTCAGAGACGACCAACGTCACGGTGCAATGCATTCTGGGATTGATCCACTGAATACTTCGGATTGTATTCTTGGCATGTATACTCACATCAATCTGATCACTTTGTTCAGTGTTCATGTAAACAGTACGTTCTGAATTGTCAATCGGAATGAAATCATTCTGATTGTCACCATGTAAACGTTCCTAAAGCTTTTTACTATATTATTATCCTGAAATGTGCACCAGACTCAGAACATTTTGTTGTTTTACTCAGATGAGAAGATGGATTTCACTTTCACCTCTGTCGTCCAGGACAAACATGTCACATGAAACATGGAATGAAGCTGAAGTTTCATCATCTCTAAGAATGTTGGAAGCCTTGCATTCTTCATTTATGAAGGTTATGAGGAGGTGATGTCACCAGCTGTGAGCTCCTCCTCCTCCTCCTGCTGCTGCTGCCGTGGGAAGTGGGCGTGACTGTGGATTTGTCTCTTTCTGTCACTAACAGGTTAATTCTCTGGATCTTCTCCTGGTAAGAAATAACAACAAAAACTCCACGTGTCGCCGCCGGCTGAGTTTAAATGTCCTCCTAAACAACATTCAGATGCTGAATGAAGGAAGCCAAAAGATTTCAGCTCTGAAGAAATCAGGTGCAGGAAAAGGTTGGGACATAAACAGAATCTGTCGGAAGCTGCTGGAAGTGTGGAACTAAAACTTCCAGAACATTCTGACATCAAGGTTCCATTTCATTCACAATAATCACAGAGGAGTCGAGCTTCAAACGTCACGTGATCTCACCAATCCAAAGCGAGTCTGACACGCCATCTCCATTCTGAGACGAGTCTCACAGCTCTGATCTGATATGACGTCACCAACCTACTGAAAACACAACAACAACAACAACAACGACAAACACGTCAGCCTCCGTTCACAAACTACATAAAACTCTTAGATGTAATTAATTTGTCCGATTGACGATTGTCTGGCATGCAAATTAACAATGTCATCCAGTGGATTCCTTCATAAACGCCATAATAATCCATCAAAAACCTTCATAAACACCATAATAATTAAATGGATCCTTCATAAACACCATAATAATCCAGTGGATCCCTTCATAAACACCATAATAATTCAGTGGCTTCCTTCATAAACACAATAATAATCCAGTGGATCCTTTCATAAACACAATAATAATAATCCAGTGGCTTCCTTCATAAANATAATAATCCAGTGGATCCTTTCATAAACACAATAATAATAATCCAGTGGCTTCCTTCATAAACACAATAATAATAATCTAGTGGATTCCTTCATAAACACCATAATAATCCAGTGGATTCCTCCATAAACACCATAATAATCCAGCAGCAACATTCATAAACACCATAATAATCCAGTGGATTCCTTCATAAACATCATAATAATCCAGTGGATTCCTTCATAAATACAATAATAATCCAGTGGATTCCTTCATAAACATCATAATAATCCAGTGGATTCCTTCATAAACACCATAGTAACCCAGCAGCAACATTCATAAACACCATAATAATCCGGTGGATTCCTTCGTAAACACCATAGTAACCCAGCAGTAACATTCATAAACACCATAATAATCCAGTGGATTCCTCCATAAACATCATAATAATCCAGCAGCAACATTCATAAAACACCATAATAATCCAGTGGATTCCTCCATAAACACCATAATAATCCAGTGGATTCCTTCATAAACACCATAATAATCCAGCAGCAACATTCATAAACACCATAATAATCCAGTGGATTCCTCCATAAACACCATAATAATCCAGCAGCAACATTCATAAAACACCATAATAATCCAGTGGATTCCTCCATAAACACCATAATAATCCAGCAGCAACATTCATAAAACACCATAATAATCCAGTGGATTCCTCCATAAACACAATAATAATCCAGTGGATTCCTTCATAAACACAATAATAATCCAGTGGATTCCTTCATAAATATCATAATAATCCAGTGGATTCCTTCATAAACACAATAATAATCCAGTGGATTTCTTCATAAACATCATAATAATCCAGTGGATCCCTTCATAAACACCATAATTCAGTGGCTTCCTTCATAAGCACAATAATAATCCAGTGGATCCTTTCATAAACACAATAATAATAATCCAGTGGCTTCCTTCATAAACACCATAATAATCCAGTGGATTCCTCCATAAACATCATAATAATCCAGTGGATTCCTTCATAAACACAATAATAATCCAGTGGATTTCTTCATAAACATCATAATAATCCAGTGGATCCCTTCATAAACACCATAATTCAGTGGCTTCCTTCATAAGCACAATAATAATCCAGTGGATCCTTTCATAAACACAATAATAATAATCCAGTGGCTTCCTTCATAAACACCATAATAATCCAGTGGATTCCTCCATAAACATCATAATAATCCAGTGGATTCCTTCATAAACACAATAATAATCCAGTGGATTCCTTCATAAACATAATAATAATCCAGTGGATTCCTTCATAAACACAATAATAATCCAGTGGATTCCTTCATATCATAATAATCCAGTGGATCCCTTCATAAACACCATAATAATTCAGTGGCTTCCTTCATAAACATCATAATAATCCAGTGGATTCCTTCATAAATACAATAATAATCCAGTGGATTCCTTCATAAACATCATAATAATCCAGTGGATTCCTTCATAAACACCATAGTAACCCAGCAGCAACATTCATAAACACCATAATAATCCGGTGGATTCCTTCGTAAACACCATAGTAACCCAGCAGTAACATTCATAAACACCATAANTAATAATCCGGTGGATTCCTTCGTAAACACCATAGTAACCCAGCAGTAACATTCATAAACACCATAACAATCCAGTGGATTCCTTCATAAACATAATAATCCAGTGGGTTCCTTCATACATTGCAGCGCTAATAATAACACATTTTTGTGAAAGTGTCAGGGAGCTACTTCCTGCTCGTTGCCAGCAGGGGGTAGTCTGACATAAATCCTTCATGGACGTGAGTTTTCTGCTTTCTGATCATATGAGTCGTTCCTCTGGTGGCACTTTGAGCATTCTGTCCATTTCCAGGCGAGCCCCCGCCAGCTCCTGGCTGCTCGGGCTGTAGACGCCCTCTGATTGGCGCTTCCTCCTCGCCGTGAGCGCCACGAAGGTCGAGCCGATGATCAGGATCAGAGCACAGAGGCAGAGCAGTGGGATGCCGACCAGCAGCCACTGAAGCCGATCTGTCTGTGCCTGTTTCTGTTAAAACAGTTTAATATCCACAAACCTTTACATTTCTGCTTCAATTTGCTTTGACATGAATAAGAGAATTAAAGTACAAGAATCCAATATTTAGATGGAGGTTTGATTAAAGTTCAAACATTTCAGCATTTCATGCTTAAAGGACCATGCCATCCATTTTGATGTTTGAGCCTAATATATTTAATTTTTATACACAGAATGTTACTGACAATCATTTCCCAAAGCATACTACTGGAACAGTGAATTAAAAATGTTTTTCCTACCTTCCAGACCTCCATTGGTTTCAGTTCATTCTGCTACTAAAATCAACTTGTTGATACTTGAAATGTTCTTGGGATAGGTAATCCATCATCACCAACAAGACATGTATTCAGGTTTTTTCAAAGTTTTGTAATTTTAGCGTTTAAATGCAATAAAAAGTGTGGAGTGAATGTATGCCTCCACCAGGGAATATAGTCCCAAAAGAAGACCTGTGTTTGTGGAAAAATTTAAAGGACCGTGACTTCATAAGGCTGTGTAACTATTAGCAGGAGAAACATGGATTTTTAAGGTGGGTGTATTGCCTGAATATTTGATTTCGAAAGATTAAGAGATTTTGCAAAATATCAGGAAAGCTGAAATACGGTTTTATCCTGTGGCAAATGATTGTCAGTAACATAACATGTATGAAAATGGAATATGTTAGGCTCAAACATGCAAAATAGGTAGTATGGTCCTTTAAAAGATGAAAATAGTTATCCACTGAAATCTATACTGATTAAGTTATTATAAATTATACTGATTTTATTGTCCATCTTCACATGAATGTTTGGAAAATGATTCCAGTTAATAATAAAATTAATAATTTGTTCCACATCATCAGACAAAAAGTTAAAAAAATGACACATGATAGTAAAATAAAGTTTTGATGAGCATACGTTGATATCGCAAACAGCGCCGCTGTAACCAGGCAGGCATTCACAGGCAAACATATTTAAACGATCCAAACAGGAGCCGCCGTTCTGACAGGGATTCGATTCACACTCGTTTATTTCCACTTCACACCTGAAAGAGGAAATACATAAGAACCCATTTTAAGAGGAAACAGATTTGGGAATATAAATAGATTTGTGTGCACTGAGAACATGAGGCTCTTTAATCCTTCCATGAAACAAACTGATGTTCACTGGAAGTAAACTCACAGCTTTCTCTGTGATGAGTGTGTAAAACGAGCTTACCTGCTACCTGTGAATCCGGGCATGCAGGTGCAGTTGGCGCCCCAAGGCCCGTCGCTGCAGTTTCCTGTGTTTGCACACTGGACATCTTTGCCACACTGGATTGGAGGATAGTCCCACCTGTGGAAAGTTTAACAATGTTCAATACGAAAAGCAAAACTTTACTGGCACAAATGAAAAGTGAGGCAGCCAGCTGGTCAGGGCGTGGCTAGGTGGTTGCTGGGTGGTTGCTATGGTGTTTGGGGTGGTTGTAGGGATTTTAGTCCCTCAGGAATTTGGGATCTTTCAATTGCATTATTTGTCATAAATTCATCTAATTAGCACAGCCAGACAGACACTGCATCAAGAGCATTTATGATGCGTTTAATGCACCTCTGAACATTACGTCATTTTCAACCTCTGCAAGTTCAAGCTAAACAACGTAAGAGATGCCTCCATAAAGTCTTTGGTTTTGTTTGCTCTGTTAGACTAAAACAAGCTATGTTTTCACATTTATGAGCTTTGTACCTTTTTAAAACAGCTGCTGCGTCACCAGCGTTCCTGTTAATGTGTCGGTATGCTGATTTAAAGAAATGCTTCTAAATGCTCATTTATAAACAAAGAAATGACTGTTCACAGTGTGAGTGGCCATGTTGGAATGATGTCACTACTGAACTCAGGGTTGAGGAACCTCGCCCGACTTTTAGAGTAAGGATTCTGAGTTAAGGGGCGTTTTCTTTGACCTTCCCCAGTCGCAGGTTAGAAATTCTGAGTTCTGAGTAGAAGTGGAATGCAGCGTTCTGACTGATTCCTCACAGTCACTCCAGGAATTTCACTCTCATGCTGCCACAGCTCAGAGGGAAGCTTTTTATTTTAGTTCCAAATATGATTGTTACAGATTTTAATAGAAGATGACAAAAACTTGAGATGATCTCATTTTATGAGTTGAGGAATTAAACTTGTGCTAGATGTTTATTTGTTATGTTTAGATGTTTCCAGGTTATTATAGTTATTTAAATAGTGACTGCATCATTTTTACTGATAATGGAGTTTAATAACCTGTAAACCTGCACGTTAGAACTCGTTCAGGTTCGTTCTTGTCACCTGTGATAGGACCTTCCACTCGTTAAACATTTACCTGCTCCTGTTCTGCATCAGCTCTGAGGATGAAACACGCGTGTGCATGCAGCAACATGCGTGTTTCAGCGTATTTGATAAAACATCAAAATATCATGTAAAAATTTTGCAAATTTTGTGGGAATTTTTCAGAAAAACAAAATTGAAAGAAGCAGAAGCATTGTCTGTAATGATGTAAAAATGATCCTCCAGATACTCTGGTACTGGCTTTGTTTGGATTGGTTGCTTGGCTGTTCCAGTGGTTATAAGGGTGTTGGTAGGTGGTTGTTAGGTGGCTGTAGGTTGTGAGCAGTGGCTGTTAAAAGGGAGTTTGTAAGTGGTTGTTGGGTGGCTGTAGAGAAGTGGAAGTTACAACAGTTTTGGTAGGTGGTTGTTAGGTGACTGTAGGTTGTAAATGGTGGTTGTAATAAGGGTATTGGTAGGTGGTTGTTAGGTGGGTGTAGGTTATAAGCAGTGGTGTTGTAGTGGTGTTGCTAGGTGGTTGTTAGGTGGCTGTAGATTATAAGCTATGGTTATTATAGTGGTGTTGGTAGGTGGTTGTTAAGTGGCTGTAGGTTGTAAGCAGTGGTTGTTGTGGGGTGTTCACAGGTGGTTGTTAGGTGACTGTAGGTTGGAAGTGGTGATTGTTATAAGGATATTCGTAGGTGGTTGTAGGTTATAAGCAGTGGTTGTTATAGTGGTGTTGGTAAGTGGTTATTAGGTGGCTGTAGGTTGTAAGCAGTGATTGTTATGGGATATTGGTAGGTGGTTATTAGGTGACTGTAGGTTGGAAGCAATGGTTGTTATAAGGGTATTAGTAAGTGGTTCACAGGTGACTGTTGGTAAAAGCAGTGGTTGTTGTAGAGGTGTTGGTAGGGCTGTAGGTTATAAGTGGTGGTTATTGTAGAGGTATTTGTAGGTGTTCAGGGGAGGTTATTGTGGTGATTCAGTACAGAGATGTTCAGCGTTGAGCTCGTTACTGTGTGAGTACTCACTGGCAGCGTGGGCCGCTGTACTCCTCAGGGCATATACAGGAGTACATGTTGGGTCCATCCTGACATGTTCCTCCATGTTCACAAGGATGATGCTCACATTCGTCTAGATCCTCTTCGCAGAACATGCCAGCATATCCAGGGTGACAGTGGCACTCGAAAGCAGCTAAATGATCTTTACAGGTTCCATGAACACAGAGCTGAGAAGAACAATCATCTGTGTCTATTTCACACTGTTCTCCCTCCCAACCAGATTCACAGATGCAGCCAAATTTATTAAAGAGGTCTTCACATGTTGCTCCGTTCAGACAGGGATCTGATTCACAAACAGGAGCGCTGCTGCAACCCAGATCCATCTTTGTTTTTCTAACTAAATGGAACTGGGACCACTGAGGGGCCTTAAAGTCATCCACAAAAGGAAGATAGACTCCTCCAACCTTCAGTGTACCCAAACAACCAGTGAAACTCTCTGCCACAGCCAACATGGCCGTCTTTTCATTGAGAAAGTCCAGACTTCCTGCAAGTTGTGGCATACTGTTGGCATCAGTGATTCCATCAACAGTGATGACCCAGTGAGAGGTCTTGCTCTTAGGCTCAGACATCGAGATTGTCACACGGTGCCAGTTCCCGTCAGCCACTCGGCGCACGCCGCTAAAGGCCAGTGTTTCCATACTGTTGCCAGTATGGATCTCCACATGGACCGATGAGTCCAGCAGACCCACCATCAGTATGTCAGAGCCCCATGAGGCCCGGAGCAGCACGGCATTCTCTGAACGAGTCCGTAACTCTATGTATATAGTTGTGACACGTTCAGCCAGAGAGCCTCCAGCGCTGTACCACACAGGGCTGTTCTCAAAGGTGGCAGTATAAACACCTAAAGTTTAACATGTCTTCATTAGTATTTTATTAATTGCATTAACCTAATAAAAGAACAGTGGAAACATTTTGGGCAAAGATTATTATCTGACATTGGTTAAAGATGCATATTTCCTACTTTAGAACCCCCTTATATACGATTACTTCTACAAATGGCCGTCATTGCCTTGCTGCTTCTAAAGGGAAAAAAAGTTCTAACTACCAAGCTCAAAGTTAAGGATCCTAGCTAGTCAACGGATTGTAATGGATAAAGGCTTGGTAATACTCGTGCGAAGGGGCTGTCACAGGCCATGCACGCACTTCCACGGAGTGCTGAGGCATTTATACTTGGTGCATTGTCCATTGCAATATTCTCTAAAACAACAGGGGGCAGTATACAGAAAATAATATGTAAATCAGGAAAGTGAAGTATTCACACAACAACTCCACATATTTTTCCAAACTTTACAGCAAAAACTTGGAATTTTGCTCAGTGTAGAGCTGCTGTTTCTTTCCAAGAGTTTGGGGCCACATGTTGGTCCTTATAAAGTCTCACAGGAGAGTCATAAAGATGTTTGTGTGGACGCACCATCTTCGCAAGTCTACTCTCTTTTGAAGGTCCGCCCCTCGCACGCCAACATTATAAAATCTAGGAGGTATGTAACCCGTGCTGCGATGCTGCAGAGGCCCCTCGCACCATGTCATGGACGGTGTGATTACGTCATATGCGGTGTGCGCCCACTCGTGCATTCGCAACAACGAGTATAAACCAAGCTTAAGCAAGTAATGTGACAATCATATTTCTAAATTATACAAAGGTTCTTACATTCATATCCATCAGGAAGGTCCACACAATGGCCGCCATTCTTACAGGGATCACTGACACACCACACGCGTGATTCACAGCTATTTCCACTGTATTGCTCCGGACAAGAACAAGCGAAGTCGTTAAACGTGACCATGCACTCTCCTCCATTTTGACACGGCCCTGCCTGTTGGAGCAAGAAGATATTTAAAACAACAGCAAAAAACACATCACACGTTTGATTAAAAATCAGGTAAAATTTCAGTATGGGATAACAGTTGTCTAAAGGTTTTTGTGACTGTAGAGGTGCTGTGAAACTGATCTCTACGACATCATAGGTATTACTTCCTGTTAGTACTGAAGTTACAAGTTTGAAAAGTACCATGACTTTGGGAAGGGGCTTATATTTCTAAAATGTTTTAGGAATGAGTTTAGTTTTCAAAAGCAGCAACAAGAACTTAACTTTGTTTTGTTATAAGCATTTGCATAAGCTCTCTACAGCCATGAAAGCACTTGTTTCCACATGCTGAATATTGCTCCACATGCTTAATGTGTAAATGCGTAAAATCGGTGGTATGGCAGGTATCCAAAACAGGAAACAGTTCAGGGAAGTTGACTGCCTGATTTTTCAGGACTGAATACATAACAAATTCATAATTACACGATGTGACCCAAGACTGAATCCTGTGGACGTATCGTGGGGAGGACATGAAGACCATGTCCTTAAAGGAGCCTGACGTAGCACACAGCACGATGGGGCTGCAAGGGGAAAAGTAGATTCGGTAAGGACTTCCTACCTTGCATGTATCGTCACTGATGCAGCCCATCATTACATTTTCAGCTTGACTTGGTAAGTACACCTCCTCTTCATCTGAGCTATTCCATGCAGCCACGTCCAGCTGAACTCTGTCTAAACTAAGGTCCTGTAAGCAGCCTTTGAAATATCCCCCCCAAACCTCAGAGTCCCAGTCTCCTGGAAGGCCTCCTATATACGCCAGATCCCCACTGTTAACGCTCACGGGGGCGATCTCTCCGATTCTGTAGCGAAGACCTGCATGCTCAAAGATCACATGACTCTGCTGGACTCCCACTTGGAGAAACTGTTTGTCACCAGTGGTCACAAACACTGGAGCTGTCAGTGGGGGGCTTTCAGGCAGAGAGCTGACATGCACCCTTCCCATCCTCAGGTAGATTGAGAAATACACCTGTCCCTCCTCTTCCTCTGAACGTTTCCTCAGCTGAAACAGTAAACCATCCAGCTTCAGTGACCTCAAGAAGAAAGACACGTTGAAGTTGCTCCCGTGGGTCTTGCCAACGTCATAGACGCTGAAGCTCAGCGCATCTTCATGGCCATAAGTCCACGAGGGAAATTCTGTCAGGGCAGAAGTTTGCATTATATTAATTTATGTGAGGAGTGGCCTCCCACCCCTCACATGCTCTGTTTCTGCATAACCCAACTCAGGGATGAGCAATTGGCAGGTGGCCTACGGGNCCCCTCACATGCTCTGTTTCTGCATAACCCAACTCAGGGATGAGCAATTGGCAGGTGGCCTACGGGCCGGATATGGCCCGCAACTTTGATCTATCAGGCCCTCAGATGACTTCTCAATTAATAAAAATGAAAATTATAACAAGTGTTTTCCTTTGTAGTACTACCACCCATCAGCAGAGGGCGCTCGGTCACACAGGTATTTGTCCCTAACCCTCGTGTCCCAGAAAATCTCCCGTTTTTTGTTTTATTTACTGTGTGGCCCTTTGACCGTGAGAAGGAAATTTTATTGGCCCCTATCCTCATCAAAGTTGCTCATCCCTGACCCAACTCATGTGACTCTACCCCACCCCCACCCCACCTCGTTACCTCGTTAACCATGTCCAATAAGAAGATCTCATCCACATTCAGAATAATAACTTCACTTAAAAGTGAAAGATCATACATATGCAACACAGGAAGACCTTAATAGTAATTAATTCAATTAACATTTACAAGTAAAAAAATAAATCTAAATGATTTAAATGACAGAGCAATTCTATCAATGATCAGAGACTATCCACTGTAACAATGTAGGTTTATTTAAAAAAAGTGAAACTAGAGAAATTCATCTTCCTCTGATTATTAACTGTCTTCCTTCCTTAAATTAATATAAAACTCACCAAATCGTTTCACATTTCTAAAGACTTTGGACCAATATTTGCGTCCAGTGTGTTTGAATCCAAAATCATGCTGATTAGAGAGTGCAATTACATAAGGAGAGAATTTCCATGAGTGCAAAACTCTTTCATACTTTTGATTTGTTAAATTATAAATTACCACATGTACTTTCAAAATAAAATTCATCACCTGCTGACATGTACTGATCTGTGGCCCCGCATGGATCAGGTGAGTCTTGGTTGTGCAGCCTATATGTATTTAGCTAAATTTTAGTAAAATAAATAATATAATAATATAATTATTTGATCCTTATTATTGGAGAGTGAAGCATACTAGTGCTGCCACCACTGGCCAGATGTGAGACTGCAACGCGAATGTTTGTCTTTGCTGTAAAATTTGTGTTGAATTTGACTTAATTTTTTTAAAATTTGTAATTTATTTGAACTTGTCAGTCGCGAGACATAAAGTGATTTGTGGTGGTATGAAGTTGCTTTCAACCAATCGCATTTGTTTGGTGTTTTGTTGGTTGACAGATAGCGGTGGCATATAAAAACATAAGCTAAATAAATAAACTGTGGGCTAGTGACAGTGCTAACACAGGTAATCGTGTAATCGTGCTGGTGAAAGTGTTTACCTTGGAAGCAGCTCTCGCCGTGGAAAGGACGGTAGCAGTCACAGTGGAAGCTGGTCCACAGGTCCACACAGCCTCCATTTCCAGAGCAGGGGTCAGGATGACACCATTCAGTCTTATTGCAGCCCAGCTCATGGCCGGAGTTTCCTGGAAGGGTTTGGGGTAGGATGTGCTTAGAGTCTATGATCAGGTCTTCGATACATCCAATGAACCCTGCATCACTTCCTGTGTGCTGTAGAAGCTCCTCTGGTGCTCCACCCACATAAACGTGAGTAAAAGCTTCTGAGGGCTGGAAAGGTTCATCGGGACTCTCCTCCATAACTCTGCATCCTTCCCTGTCACAGCCCGGCCCATTCACCAGCAAAACCAGCCGTTCACTTTCCACAAACACGTGAGCATCCTGCCAGTCTCCATCGCTAACCCAGCCAGGAAACATGACGTCCTTCTCAGTCTCCTCAGAAGAAACTTTAGCATGGAGACCACCGCTCACAACCTCCAGGAAGACGTGGCTGTCCACATCGCCTCTGAAGAAGAGCAGCATATTGGGTATTGTTGTCCGAAAGCGTAGCTGCACCTCAAAACCATGGCGAACACGGTGGTCAACTTCCCTTCGCTCATCTAGTCCGACCTCGATGTGAACGAATCCTGGAGTGGAGAAGGAGAAGGTGGTTTGTGTGGAGCACAGGTCATCGTAGAAGCCGTGAGGACATAAGCAAGTGTGGCCGTGTTCTCCCCTGCCCAGCCATGGCCGGCATGTCGCTCCATTCTGACATTCATGATCCACACAGCCGTAGAGTTTGACGTCACAGTGATTGCCCCCCCAGGGAAGCTGAGTGGGCTCGGCTTCAGGACAGTGGCAGGTGTAGGACGCCACGCCGTCTTCACACCAAGCCCCGTTCTGACACAGCTGGCTTTCACACTCATCCACGTTCACCTCACAGAGGTTACCTGCAGGGGGAGCACAAGTCACTTAAGGTCACATGACAAGCGTGATTGTGGTTATGTTGAATAGTGATTAATAGAAGATTCCCGACCCTTTATTACAGCAGTTTGATTATTTCTGTGATGTGAAAGTTTTCTGTTAGATACGAACTCATGTAGTTTATAGATTTTTTTTATAGATTGTAGTTTTTTAATAGATTATAGATTATTTTCATGCTGTGGTGTGAGAAGAGTGGAAGAATCACCTAGAAATCCAGCGGAGCAGGTACAGGTATAGCCATTGATGTGATCCTCACAGGTGGCTCCATTCAGACATGGTTCAGACTCACACTCATTGATGTCAACCGAGCAGTTCTCTCCTGTAAAACACGTCACGTGACTTACAGGCCATTTGGCAAATATAAGAGCTGAGATTCTTTCTGATTGGTTGTTTCAGTTTGACTGACCAGCGAATCCTGACTGGCACTGACAGATATATCCAGCAGCATCGGCGAAGCTCAGCTCCCATTCCAGGTCCCAGTGAGACGGATCTGAACGTTGGAAACATTCCCCATCATTCTCACACGGCTGCTCGGCACATTCGTCAATGTCCATCTCACAGTTCTGTCCCTCGTAACCTGGAGGACAAAGACGGAGGGAAAGCATCATGATGAATGGCACATGGGTCGTTACACCATACAGAGGAGTGAACATTTGGGGAATAAAATTGTCTGATTCCATGATTTTTGACTCTATATGATGATGAGAGTGTGCTTTATATACATGCTAAACATCATAAAAATCATTCCTAAAAATCATTCCTAAAAAACACCCAAAGCATCCTGAAAGGACATTCCTAAAAAGCATTCCTAAAAAGCATGTTAAGCATCATAAACAAGCATTCTTAAAAAAAAAAAAAAAAGCATTCTTAAAAAACCATTCCTAAAACTCACCCTAAGCATCCTAAAAGGGCATTCCTAAAAAACATTCATAAAAAAAATTCCTAAAAAGTATTCCCAAAATCATCCTAAAAGCATCCTAAAAAGAATCCTAAGCATCCTAAAAATAATTCCTAAAAAGTGTCCTAAGCAATCTAAAAAGCATCTTAAGTATCCTAATATTCATTCCTGAAAGCATCATCCTAAACTTCCTAAAAACCATCTTTAGCATCCTAGACATTCCTAAAAACCATCGTAAAAAGCTTTCCTAATCTTCCTAATAAGCATCCTAGGCATCCAAAAAAAGGCATCTTACACATATTAGAAAGCATCCTGAGAATCCTATAAAGCATCATAAGCATCCTAAAAAGCATCCCAACCATTTTTAAAACCATCCTAATCTTCCTAAAAACCACCCTGTTTTGTACACTGTGTGTAGTTCCTGCACCTGGCCAGCAGAGGCAGCTGTATCCTTTGAATCCCTCCAGGCACTTGGCTCCATGCTGACACGGATCAGAGATACATTCCAGGATGTCCTCCTCGCAGCGTTCCCCATGGAATCCCGTGTCCGTGCAGTCACATTCATAGCTGCAACACACAAATCACACAGGAAGAGACGAAAAGTTCTCAGCACGACTGAGTTTGGCGTGTTAACTTATGACATGTAGGATGTGTTAGAAATCTGTGTGACATGAGATGTGTTTATCGCAGGATAACAGACTGCGGTACTTCATGGTTCCATCATGCAGAGGAGAACATACATGTTACTGTTATAAATTTGTGATGTGACATAAGACTTTGATATCATGAAATAATTGTTAACTTGGGCTAATGAGCAGAGGAAAGCCTCAAAAAGGGAGAAAAGTGCCAATACTTATGATGTGTACTTAAGTAAATACTCAGGAAATGTACTTACCTACTTCAGTACTTTCAGTTATGGGTCAGTCCCCCCCCCCGGNCCCCCCCCCCGGGTTATTTTTCATTTGACTTTCTGCTGTCAGTTATTATTATTAATGAGAAAAATAACTGCAAACAGACATTAATTCTTATGAACACACCTTAGCCCGTCTGTGGAAACTTCCGTACCTGTTCACCATGTCGTGACAGACGGCTCCATTCTGGCACGGCTCGCTGATGCACTCATCTACGTCCACCTCACAATCAGCACCATCGAATCCGGGCGGACACACACAGGAGTATGTGGCGATAAGGTCACGGCAGGTGGCACCGTTGTGGCAGGGGTTGGACTCACATTCATCTATTTCCATCTCACAGTTGACTCCTGGTGAAGGAGGAGAAAGAAGGAGCAATGATGAGGATGCTGAGGAAGATGAAGATGATGAATATGAGCTGCTGCTGTAATCACGTTTTCATTGAAGGTCAAAGGTTTTTACTCGACCAATTTAGGCATCAAGTTCAGGTTATTGGTGGCGGGGGAGGAGCATTCAGCATGTGACGTCTTGCAGTGTTTAGTTTCCAAACTCGTATCTTCAGCCCTGTGATGTCATAGAGGTCAGTTTGCCGTCTGCAGCCACAATAATGTTCCACATAATCAACGACAGATTTACCGTGTCGATATGAGAAAATATCATCATCACCCTTCATTCATAAATGTCTGTCACAGCATCTTTTATCATTTGCCTTTAAAGAGGCATATACAGTATTTCATTATTTCCATGTCAGGAAGTGATTCGTAAAACACACCAGATGAATCAGGATAAATATGAAGGAGCTCATTAACACACTTCATGTTTACCTGAAACACACCTGACCACAACGCTACTTTAATGTGACACGATGCTCTGATTTTATGAATGAGCTTCAATTATCACGGTGCTTATTTAGTGAAACGTTGCGTACTTAACGTGATTTTTTTTATGAATCTGGCCCAAAGTATCGACAATCTCTGATGCTTTTGGATCAGCAGGAAATCAAGGACAGAAATGAGGAAGGAAGGAAGGAAGGAAGGAAGGAAAACAGAAAGATGTAATAGAGTTCTCAGAATGGAAACAGCAAATTATCGAGTTAATGCCTCCAATCTGGATACAGCAGCATGTGGATTTAGTTACTTCATAGTCAAACGATCAATCATTGGAACATGTATGTGGCGTGTCTGACAGGAATCCGTGACGCTCTGTGGCGTGCTGGATAAAAAGCAGCAGGTGAAAACGTGATGGAAGTTTGGTGTTTAGTGTCAGTGCACACAGAGTTTATCTGAGCTGCAGATAAGACGCTCTTAAAATTCTCCTCATTCTCACTTTATCACCAACACAAAAACACTTTGGAATGCAGAGGACAGAGGAGAAACGCGTTCTCAGCGACTCTGTCTCACTAATCACCATCTCACCAAACTACAACTCCATCACCAAACCACTTTCTTGTTTACACACAGGTTACATCCTAGAACACACAGGTAACATCCCAGAACACACACAGGTAACACCCCAACACACAGGTAATATCCCAGATCACACTTTAAGATCCAACAGCATTCTCACTTGTTCTGAGCAGCACCAATGAAAGCAAAAGATCCAACATAACGGAAACCAGGATGCCAATCCCAATGCTTAAACTGCATTATGTGGATGATTGCGTGTGTATGGTGCGTGCGTGTGTGCGTGCGCGTGTACCCGTAAAGCCGAGCAGGCATTCACACTCGTAGTGATCCTTCTCGTTGATGCAGGTGGCGTTGTTCTCACAGGGCCGTGACGCACACTCGTTGATGTCGATCTCACAGGTGTAGCCCTGGAAACCCGGCACACAGAAACAGTGGAACTCTGCCACTCCGTCCACGCAGATCGCTCCGTTCTGACACGGCTCCGACAAACACTCGTTCACGTCCTCCTCACACATCTTCCCTTCAAACCCCGGAGCGCAGCGACACTCAAAGCCCTCAGGTAGCAGAACACAGGTGCCGTTGTTCCGGCAGGGTTCGTCGATGCAGTCGGTTACGTGCGTTTGGCAGTACCGGCCTCCGTATCCAGCAGGACAGCGGCAAAAATACCCGTTCAACTTGTCTACGCACTGAGATCGAGGCTCTGAACACGGATTACTCTCACACTCGTTCACCTCCTCCGTGCAGGTATCACCTGTGAGTCCGTCCGGGCAGGTGCAGCGGTAATCTGTGGTGCCGGGGGTGCTGGTGCATTCCGCACAGGGGGAAAAGGAGCAGGCGTCGTACAGCTCGTCACAGTTTTTGCCCATGTATCGCACGCCGTGTCTGGGACAGATGCAGGCGTAGTCGTCCACGGTGTCCACGCAGGTCGCGCCATTCTTGCAGGGAGCAGACACGCATTTATCTGCTGTGGCTGTGCAGAGAGTTCCTGGAAAAGACAGGAAACAGCCATTAATCTATATAAAGTATCACAGCGATCCGCAAATATTTTTTTAATTTGCTTCAAAATACACAGATCAGCTTAAAAACTAATCAAAGGGAAATGTATCAAATATATCAGCAAACAAATCAATTATATCAGGTTACCAGATTTAGTGAGGATGGGTTATGTTTTAAGGAGTCTGGAGAAAATACAGTTTTGCACGAAAACATTTCATTAATCTGTTTAGGCATAAATGGGCGTGGCTTATAGCTTCATCTTCAAGAAATATGGAAAGACGCTTCTGCACCCACGAGGCTGAGCACAACTAAAAACTTGGAGGCTGCCATGAGCTGCCACCAGTCAGGACATCAGGGCTTCAGGACATCAGGGTGTCAGGGAGTCAGGACATTAGGACATCAGGACATCAGGGTGTCAGGACGTCAGGGTGTCAGGGAGTCAGGACATTAGGACATCAGGACATCAGGGTGTCAGGACGTCAGAGTGTCAGGGCATCAGGCAGTCAGGACATTAGGGTGTCAGGACATCAGGGTGTCAGGGCGTCAGGATGTCAGGGAGTCAGGACATTAGGACATCAGGACATCAGGGTGTCAGGACATCAGGGAGTCAGGACATTAGGGTGTCAGGACATCAGGGCATCAGGACATCAGGACGTCAGGGTATCAGGGAGTCAGGACATTAGGGTGTCAGGACATCAGGATGTCAGGGCATCGGGACGTCAGGGTGTCACGGCATCAGGGTGTCAGGGAATCAGGACGTTAGGGTGTCAGGACATCAGGGCGTCAGGGAGTCAGGACATTAGGGTGTCAGGACATCAGGGCGTCAGGACATCAGGACGTCAGGGTATCAGGGAGTCAGGACATTAGGGTGTCAGAACATCAGGACGTCAGGGCATCAGGGCGTCAGGACATTAGGGTACAGGGAGTCAGGACATTAGCTTCCTCCTGCAGATCATTTTGCTGGGGAACTTCAACACCCAGGTGGGTTTTGATGAAAATCTCGATGGAAAGAGGGGTTGTTCTAACCTGATTGGTGTTATTGGACCTACTTATTGATCATGAAAAGAGCTCGTGTGTTCGTATGTGCGTATGTTCGTATGTGTGTTTGTGTCATTGATCTCAGGTTTAAGTCTTCATGTTATAAAGGAGCAGAGCTGAACTGAGTTTGATGTTCATTTACAGGTTTTCATTTCCTTTTATCCAAAGTGAAGAACAGGTGTAGGAACTTCACCTACAAACGTTTGGACCCACGCTGACCTCACACTAGAAAGGCTCCAGCTGGATTTGAGCCTAAAAAAGCCATATTGTGAGGTGACAATATGGACCACTGAGCTACTGTGTCACAAATGTGTGAACAGTGGGCGCTTTGTGTGTTCTGGTCATGAATAGCCCATGTCTGAGCCTGAACGACATCACGTGTTGTGGTTTCTCTAAGTGGAAATGAAAACTTTTAGGGGGTTGTGAGGTTCACCACACAAACCGTCTCCTCTCAGCAGCCAATCACAGCAGCTCTGTGTGGAATCAATCCACATTCCTCTCTCCCTAAATACCCACCAGGACCCACAGCCCCACAACACTTTGATCAGTGTCCTGTTCCCAAATTCTCATTGGAGTGGAAGATATTAATGATGAAGCCACTGTGTGTGTGTGTGTGTGTGGGGGGGG